>LJIJ01004215.1:0-15605 GCA_001718145.1 Orchesella cincta
AGTATATAAGCTGAAGTTTGATATCAATTTGAGCAGCGAGTTCGTTAAAGAATTAAGTTGTACTTTTACTTGTTCTACCTTTTATAGTTTTTTATTTCAATCACTGACCAGCAGTTCGAACTGCTTCATGAGAACATTTGGAGGAGAATGGGAAAACCATGAACCTCTTGGATTGGATGCTAGCTCTATCAGTATGAAATCAAAGTGATTTATATTTAAAGTGTGACTTATAGTCTTGAAGTAGTGCTGCTTGTTAACAATTTTTATAATAATCATTTAGAGAGGTTTGGCTGCAGTGCAGTAAAGATTTATATTATTTTCGTCAATACTAATACGACTGTAAAAACGCATTCACCTGTAGGTTTAGCACATCTTATTTACCATAATCTTTCAGCTGGCAAAATTTATGACTGGTAATTAAATTTCTACATAACTACACATACTACAATACATCACACAATGTTGAGCAAATATTCTGATTGTGCACAGATTTTTCATGAAATTCAGTTAATATTCACTGTTAATATTGTAGCAGCCTAATATTGATACAAAGCTCAATGTTTACATTAACACTTGAGTGGGTATGTAGGGTAATTTAGATGGAAGACATATTTTTCATTAAGGCGAGTACAGAATTAGTTTTTAGTGGGGTTTGAAATGCATTTTTGCTCTTGATCTTGAATTTAACACTAGTATTTAACCAGACTGATTCCAATGACGATTTTGTCTGTTTTATGATAATTTTAACAGTTCAATTACCGGTGTAATGCAGACTTGCATATTAACATTGAACATTGCATGCGTAAAGTCCCTGTTATTATAACGAGGCACAAGCCTGCGGATTACTTTGTATCTCCGATTTAGCTGAAAATTTGCAGGATGATAGATTTTTATGCACAGATTACGAATCTGTAATCAGATGATCGTTGAACTAACTGCAAGTATTTGCAAGCAAGTTTGCAAGTGAAATAAATTGAATAAATTAAGTTTAGCTGAATGACAGGCATTAACAAACAGTTTGCGATTCTGCATAAAAACACTTAAATTTCTATTATATTCTATTATATATAGTATTATTTATTATTCAAGTTACAATGTCAATCATTCCATTAATATACACATATACCAGCTCAATGTGAGTAGGCTTCGGAACACGAGGCCAAACATAAAATGATATGCATTCTTTTCAATCATTTTAAATTAAAAAATAAAATAAGTTGCAGTTTGATCTATTCTCACGCCATTCTTATTAATTACCATCGTTAACAAATAATTCACTTGAGTTAGATTGCTTTTAAGGTTGAAATCGCAGACAACAGTTAAAATCCACGGTGACGTATAATGTGGCATCATTTTATATTCCACATCTTGGTAATTATTTACGCGTTGAATAGTCTCTTGGGAATGTCCTGGGGTTAGAAAATGAAGCCCATGGTCAGCAGCACGACGCTGTGCTCTCCAGAACTGTTCATCCAATCTTCAATTTCCTACAAAATCCAAGAGATTCAACATTATCCATAAAATTATGTAAACAAAAATACGAGAACTTCCTCTGAGAAGGAAGTCGGAGTAAGCAGTCCTGTGCGTAATCCATATTAATTAACATTCCATTCATGTCCTTAGCAGTTCTGTACTTTACTTTAGCAAGTACTGATGACTGATGATAATTAGCTCGCTTAGTGGGGTGTCTTCTTCATTATAATATTTGGTATAAAAAAACTAACCCCAATTTTGACCCCAATAATAACAAAAATAATGAAAAAGTCATGCAGATGGGGCGAATTAGGACGTGGTACTTTTGCAACGACTGGTTAACATAACAGCACTGCAACCACACCACAAAGTGACTTCCCAACTTCATAAGTACGTTTGTACGTACTCTCTCAACATATGACATTTTATGCGTCAACCTCGACATGAACCAGGGACGTAGGACGCAGCAGAAAGGCTTTGGTCCAATCTGCTTCTCCGGAAGTGAAGTGAAAAGCCCAGTATCCAATTGAAGGAACTTTCAAATGGTGGAGTAATACAAGCCCATACTTGTTACAGAGAATGTCGATGATTGCCGCGTCATATTTCATATGTTGGTTCGAGAGAATGTCGCCACAATGCTTTTGGAGAAGGGGGAATGCTTCTCCTGCCCTTTCCAGAACTGACTTGTATATCAGTCCAGACTTCCATAGGATTTTGAACGGTACCTATTTGAGTTGAATAAGTTTTACCACTTATTCCAGATGAACCACCTTTCAAGATATTACATTATTTTTTGTTTCAATAGTTACTTTAAAGGTGACCAACTTCTCCATTGTTAAACATGACCATTTCCCATCCCAATCCCGTGATCTGGTAGCCGTAATCCGGAATTTTAGGGTACTCTGGTAATAATGATAATTAAGTTAGCCAAGAAAATACAATAAAAGTTCATATTTAAGAGAAGTTTTCTGATGTGTATCCAATTCACAACAGTTCGAATATATATATGCGGCACACGAAGCGAAAAGAACTATTACTACTTTATGTATCCCGATTCTTAGGGATAACAGGTTTTCGGTTGACCATGCAATAATTTACTTAAGAAGAGATTTGCAATATGATTGGGACTGAATTAAATGTAACTTAATTTCTCCTGTAGCTACACTTTCGTATGGGGAAGTAAAACATTCAGTGTTATAACCTTAGATTGGAGAGTAAGTAGTAGGAAGCTGGTCTTTTGGAGAAACTCTTTTCAACAACTGAGTTCACATATAAGTGGGATGCTCTCAAAATTATTTAGTTAAAATAAGTTTTAGTGAAAGTTGTGCCTTGAAATGGACATCAGCACCATAAACTAACTATCATTGATGCTTTTTTTCTAAAGTAAGCTCATTTACACATGTTTATGGTCATTTAAACAATTAAATGGCTTATGCATTTCAAGTGCTTTGCTTTCATTAGTTTTCCGTTTCAACAAGTGAAAGACAGTTTGAGATGCTACCTGAAAACTTATTTCCAACCATATTTTCTACATTTATTGGAGGTCTTCGTGAAGTGAAGATTACTCCAGATTGGGAATACGAAGCCGCAAAATACCAACCAGATTCACCAAAGGACAAATGACTTGGCCCATGTTTTCTCCAAATTGTCCGCTTGGCAACGCCAATATCAATTTAAAAGTAGAATATGAAATATTTGAGAATGGTAGATAATTGCCACATATCCTCTTCGTTTGTATGATGTACGCAATATTCATGTGTATTGTTATTAGTATAGTCGATCGATAACAAGAACAGAATTCGTACCCCATCTTTTATAAAACGAAGGTTTAATTTCTTGTTAAGACACTGAAAGGAAGGGTAAATAATTTTTGTTTTATCTCAAGCAAAATTTCATATAAAAACAGATACAGATATGGCTTCGCAAATTAAAACACTTGGAATTATGACCATGCTAAAGTCTCGAGATGAATTCGGACGAAGAATTGTTTACTTGAATGGAGGTAAAATTTGGATTACCAACAATGTTGCTTCTTTTAGAAGTCGATTTATATTCGGTAATAACTATAACAGACAAAAGGAAACCCGATGAAATAAGTTTTGACTTAAAAGTCACACTTACAACTGGTAATAGTAAGATGTTGTAATGATTCCCATTGTATTGGTTTGCACCCGTCCATCATCGTATCATTCACATGATGAACATTCCCTAAAATTTGCATTGTAATTCATTGAAATGAATCACTATAGATTGGTGTTTTCCAGAATCTGGTTTTAGTATATATAAATGAAGCAAGATATGTAATATTACACTATAACATCGGCACGTGGCTTGTGTTTCTCTTTTTAAACCTTAAAACTACTAACTTTACTGCGCAAAAGTTCATTTACAGTGTGTACACCAGTGGAATCTAACCCTTAAAAATATAAACGAAAGATTCTGACCTTTAAAAATACACACGGACCATTAATAGTTCTAAGATAATAGACATCTAGGAAATGGAGACACACAGGGTAAAGGAAAGTGACGGAATAGCAGAGATGAGGCGTTTGGTTAAGGGTAAAATGATACTAAAATATTTTGTACATTGTTTTAAGCAAAACGCCTTATAAGTTACGTTCGAATGTTTGTCAATCAAAGAGTTTCTCAATAATGGAGAAGGCAGTGCAAAAGTGAGAGAATATATTTCATCAGTATCTCAGGACGATACTTTAATACGGATCTTCCTCAAGGGACGAAAATACAGGGCGAACCACGCTTGGGAAACGGTAGTTGATAAAAATACTGAATGTTTTGAAACGTCTCAATCAGAGAATTAATATTTTTATTCTCGACATTTTGCAGCTCAAACGCCACGCTGAAGTCCGGTTTGATAAATATCCTGAAGTATTTCTAACGGAACCTATCGACGTTATTAGTGAACTAAAAAAGTATGGGGTTGTGGGCATTCTTAAAGCTCGAGATACATTTGGAAGGAGAATTCTTTTCTTAAATGCAGGTACGAGCATCTGCTGCTGAGTTCGTAATTTTAGATGATCAAGAGTCTAAATAATTTGTATTAGGCCCAATGTAGAGAAATGGGATCCCGATGAAACAAGTTTGGAGCAAATGACCATCATGGGGCTGTACTTGTTGGAGAGAGGGCTTCGTGACGACGATTTAATGACGAATGTAATTATCTTCATTCGCATTTGCTCTGGAATGGAATGAAATATTTAAAGCTCTACACATTACATAAATCGTTAAGAATGATTCATATTTGTTGGGTAATCATTCAAAAACATTCTAAATTTGAAATCCCTATTCGGTATAACTGAGTCTTTTTGTGCTTTTTAAAGTATTCATGCCCACTAAACATGAGAGGGATATACTACGTCACGTGCCAATCTATCTCGTTTATCTTAACAGGTTGTCAAACCGTTTCTCACGACCAAATTTAAGGAAAGGGTATGAAATTTATCAACAAAGGATAATACATTTGAAACACCGCTACATGAAAAACTCTCTCCTAAACATCACTTGCCAAAATGCGTTGAAGGAATTCAGTTGGATGATGAAAAATTTGATTGGGAGTTTCTTGGGACTTAAATTAAAAAAATAATAAAATAAACTTTAATTTTGACATACTTGATACTTATTTTAAACTGCAATGTCAATGTAAATTATTGTGAATCCATTATCTTGAGAAATATAATATGCCACATTTCCAAAATAGGACAGAGTGAATGTTGACTAGCACCATTTCCAGTTCTTTATTCAACTGTATAATTATTTCGATTTTAAGATTAAAATCAATGTGCAGTATTTACTACACAATCACAACGTCCAATCCGTATGGTTAACCAGTTTTTTAAATTAAATACGCAACTTTGAATGTGTCGACGGAGATCCTTCCTAAATTCCATAGAGGAATTCATGAAACCGACTCTGCTTTTGAGTTACTTCACTCTATAAAATAAACATATTGTGATTTCCGAGGTTATTCTCGAGTAAACAAATGTAAAACATTTTAATTTGTTTTATCCTCATCCCTATTACGTGTAGGCAAAATTTCAGAAAATATCATATCAGAATTCCGTCATAACAAGCCAAATAATTTGCAGATTGAGATTTTTTCATGCTTGATTTCAAGTCAACCTGCATAATCAATGATATTCGAGAATTAAGTTGCATAATGCACTTTTCTACTTTTTTAAACGGACCTAAAATTTGCTGGCATTTTAAACACACTCATGCATCCAAAATTAGAATTTGTAACTGAATGTTTTATAACGCACTGCATTAGAACAACGGGTTGGACCTACATGTATACATGAAATTTTCAGAGTTCCTGAAACATATTTCGACGTCAAAATAATTCCTGTTTGACCTATAATCCTATTCCTTGATGGATGGTTTTATTTCCTACATTGCATAAAACTAATAAACACTACTGCGGTTCTTGCGACCACCACTGACCAGTCATTATTAGAAATGGAACATGCTACCACAGTCCAGCGCTATGGGCAAGTGGAGATGGGGCTCTTGATTAAAGGCAATTTATTTAATTCTTGAAACAATTGAAACCTACCAACTGTGCATTATTTGTGTATTTTTAAGAGTTTATGAATGAATGAATGAATGAATTTATTGTATCACTTCTTTTTCAGGCCACAGACCTATTATTTTTTATTAGAATTATTTTTACAATAGCTTTTGACAATTGTTGGATGGAGTTACACATGATATTTGACATTTAAACGCAACGTATTATAAAACATCAGCAAATATTTTCAGCGAATATATATTATACGTACATTATCATATGTGACTACGTTGTAGGTACTTGACAAGTTATTAACATCAATATAGTTATATTGTGTGACAAATGATAACTATACAACTTTACGGTACTCTAGCGTTAACAAAAATATATAACGCTCGACTCATTAACTTATTCACAGTGACGAGAAAAAAACTACTTAACTTTCATTTTGTTGACTTATATTGAGTTCATTACCCATGCTAATTTTGTACAACTTTGATTTTTGTGTAGTAGGTATCGCTTATAAGTAAAACTACGTATTACAAGTGTGGGAAAGTGCATGCTTGCAGAAACATTCTGTATGGTCATGATAATTTTTGTCATTCCATAACTCTTTAATGTTGTTCATAACATCTTTGTACATACTTTTTACGCTTTTCGGTAATTTAATTTTGAGGTCATCACCAATTCTTTTCCATGGCACATTACAATAATTATGCAGACGCAAATTGATGGTTCCATTCCCTGTCGATTATATTCACGTGTTTGTCCATGATAGATTGCATGATATGTTGTTGGTACCCATGAGAATTTCCAATTTTCCATAACGCTTTCAGGTTCACTTTAACTGCTTGTGAGTCCAAAAGGATGAATGGTTATCTTTTGAATTGCCGGTTTTGTCGATAACAGGTTCACTAGGTACTCTGGTCAGTGGTTTACTGTTGGGGGGCTTGATAGATGTGTCCACGTATTTAGGTAGGCTGGTCTGCTCGATACTTCTTTCACGATCATGATTTCATTTGTTAGTGAATCCATTTTTGTTCCAGTTTCAAGTATTTGTTTCAGAGCATTTAAGTCGCATTCGGTTAGTGTTGAGCTTTGTTGACCTTCGTTTGGTTTTGGTAGGCGTGGCATCTTGGTAGAGGAGGTACGTCATCCGTAATAGATATTTTCTTTGGATATTTTTTTAACTGATGACAGTTTCGAAACACAGCTTGTTTGTCTTTTTAGATTTTAACTTCACAATCGCAACAAACTGGTCGGACTTCTTCGCTTTTTTAACTTGCACTTCTTCGACATTTACGCTCACATTTAGAGCTGATTGTAATAGATTTGTGATTATTTCTGTTTGTTTATCGCTTGTTAGCAGGTTGGGGTCATCTAGACCATGAATAACTACGTTCATTTCTCTATTTTCACGAGATTGCTTGTTCACATTTTGAACTGTAAACTCTGTAATAGGGCTTACATTAGCCGAGCACTGTGACATTTGGATTTGAAGTTCTTGTCCAATTAATTTATTCAAACAAGAGTCAACTTCTGACTTCAAATGCAATAAATTGGTTTTAAAAAACTGTAAAATATGCAGTTGATTGCACTGGATAGTGTCACAAGAGTTTTGTATGCATGACAAAAACTCTGCTATGGACAGTGGTTAAACAAGGCTAAATTGCCTTTGCTCAATTCAACTTGCCCCGTTTCTTTACTTTTATTATTTAACATAATGGCTTTGTGACAAATGACGACTTGACACTTATTTTGCTGATTTTGCTAATTGACGAGCTCTTTTGCTTTCTGACCACTCTCTTTGACAGCTCATGTGGAACTTAAGAGTTTATAAGTAGAGGAAAGGGTAGTCCCAAAGTACGAGAATATATCTCATCGGTTATTGACGATGATTCCCTATTGATGACTTAAGTAAATGAAAGAAAAAATCGAGTGCAGCATGTGTGGGACACGGTAGTTGGAACTTAAAAACATAAGGATTCATTATTCCAACTTTATCAATATGAAAACCAAGCTGATACCAATGTGTGCAGCTCAAACACAAGGCGCAACTTTGCAGGTTGCTCATTCCATTTTTTATTTTGATAGTACGCGTGTCCGGTCTAGATTAAAGCGATTTATTACGTGAATGCCCCAATTTTCTATCAATATATTCAAATATCATGAAACCCTTTCTATCAAAGAGACTCCAGGAGCGGGTAAGAATATTACGATTCTTCCATGTGTGATTGTCAAGGTCATTTGTAGGTTTCTCTTGAAGCAAACATTCTTGCGCTTAACCAAAATGGTTTGGTAGCAAAAATTGTGTAATTTATTGGAGTGACTGGAGCTAAGCGGCATCAAGTGCACACTGTTCACAGGAAAAACATCTACCTAAAAAGTACATAAAATTCAAGGTCCTTATGCATTAACGTAAGGCTACTGCAAAATGACGAAGTTTTCAAGCATTTTAAAAAAATTAAACGTAATCCTCACTATGGTTTACATCAGAAACCGCTCTTAAAAGTTGAAAAGCGAAATTCTAAAAATAACATTCATTTTTCGTCGATTTAGCTGATATCAGAAAGTGTTCTAATATTGGACATTCTGCATGGGGAACCATATCATTATCATAGGTGTATCTTAATCTGTGTATGTGAGGCGTTCAAATAGAGATATTATTTCTGTATTATTACTAATTCAACACCCGATAGCCAGGAAACATATTGTTTGGCTAGTCAAAATTGGCTAAACACTTGCTGGCTTTTTGCGTGCCGGAAACCTGCACAACATAATGCGTTTGAATTAAAATAGTTTCATTTTGTTAGAATAAAGAAAAGATGAACTAATGTGTTCATAAAACTTGATAAACGCTTGGATGGCTCTTAATATCACGACAGTTTGAAGCATTTGCAAATGCTTGCCATATTATTTCGCTACGCTACTTTCAACATAATAGTTTTCCAGTAACCTTTCATTAAGTACAGAATGTAATCCTAGGTTTTGTATTTTGGTGGCGTCTTAGGTAAGCAACTGATTGCTAATTAAGAAAGTTTCATTGTTTGTGTTGTTTTTCAATGTTAGACCCCAAATAAACAACTGAGGAAGTATATGCAGAATCACATCACACAATTGCCTCAATTTTGCCCTTTCAAATTTTTATGAAGCAAAAAGTAAAGTTCATACTTTTTGGAAGCGGGTTTAAAACAGTTACTACTAAAGCATGCGAAAGCTCTAACTCTCCGTTTAAATAGTTGTTAAAGAATGTTGACTTTTGTTGACTGAAGCTTTCTTAAATACAAGTGCTTCAGTTACAAGTGTGTATACAAACGGTTAGCTTGAGTAGTGGCTTTGATGTAACTATTTACCTCCCACTGATATTGTTTTGGTGTTCTAATAGCATGTTAATTTATTGCACTGCAATGTACAGGTACCTTACATTATCCTTTTTAACATCCAACATTATCTGCTGAATTTAATTATAGCAATTTTCTTTTGTCTTTGGAATTCTACTGTGCATAAAGATACAGTTCCATTACTTTTATACTTAGTTAGTAAGCTTTATCATTTTTTATTAATTTGGCCAAGTCCAAGTTGGTTTTTGATACGTAAATGATCTGATCTGCAAGGTAGATACCAAGAAAAATTGCAAATTGCAATGCTGATGTGCAGAAAGAATAAATTGTAATCGTTATTAGAAGACAGTATTTATTTCACTAAACGCAGAATATTACATAATAAAAACAATACAATCTAATGTCCATCCATCGCATTTGCTCTGAAACTCTGGGTAAAAAATTTGTTCCCAATAATTTCCACGCCAACATGGAAAACATTCCTTTTATTATTTTTCGAGTGGGGAACAGATTCAATAAATCTATTGAACTACAGAATTTTATCGATGCGTTGCAACGGTTTTAAAACAGATCCAATGAATTCCATTGAAGTTAATCATTGAGTTAGTCACTGATTGCAAAGCACAGAAGGAAGATCGTTTGTATCTGTATTTTTCAACGTTATTAATTCAATTGAATTTCTCAATCGATTAGGAACCTCGTTATAAATGGGTGCTTTTTAACTTTGACTGACATACTTATTTGCAACTTGATAATTACATTTCACCTAACATATAAGTTTCTAGAATTTCTCTTCAGATTTTCCCGTAAAAATTACTATTTTGACTATACTACCATGCATCTACTATATTCAATAAATTTATATTATTGCAAAGAAACTCTTGCTAGCATTCAATGTGACAGATAGCAATTCATCAAATTATAATTTGTTTATTTTTGCTCTTCCACATTCCTGCAACTTTGTTAGAATTACCATTCTCTTTAAATATGAAAATAGAGGGAATGATGGCATAAATTACTCACATTTAAAGTTAAAAACAATTTTAGGAAGAGTTGATTGAAGTTTATGAATCAATATATTTATTGAGCTTACATTAAGCACCGCTTTTTAAAATTTTGAACACCGTTTTGAATCAGGCAATACAATATCTAAGTTATGCGCAATGATGCTTACGAAATTAGTTGAGCAGCTCCGATAAATTCTATTCTAAACAGCCACCAAGTACATTGTATTACATCTGTTGGAATTAAAATGGAATTTTAGTTCTTGCGCAACACTTTTAGCATTTATGTCATGGTACATTTGAGTTATAATAACAAGACGGGCTCGCGATGAAATGGAGCCGGTTTGGTTTTGAAATTTTGATGGAAAGAGATCTAATTCAGATGTCAGTGGTCCATTTTAGAGTTATTAACTCCGGTGTTGTAAGGCACTGTATTATTAGTGGTCTTCATTGAATTGTATTTCATTGAGGTTACATTGTTGAAGTAAGGAAAATAATAAGTTGGTCATAATTATTTTTCTCTTGCTTTGTCAGAGCCTTTTCTCTGGGCATTTTCTATGGACTAGTCATCTTGAGGTTTCCCTGTTCGAGATTCTGGAGTTGAGCCCAGTATCTCAGCATTCATCAAACGCCACGACATCTAGAACCTTGGTCAACTTGCTCTTACTTGCTCCAATTTTCGACCATTATCAATTGTAAACCTAGAATAGTCTAGTGGTATGGTATATAGAATAATTGATGAATTGTTTGATCATGTATGTATGTGTATGAGATTTGGGGACTGAGCCGAGTGTTCGAAACCTATATCTCCATCAAAAAACTCATTAACACGCAAAAATCCGTATCGGGGATATCCCGAAGAAGTTATCAGATAGATAACGAAAGCTTGAGAGAATAAATTAGTCAATTTATTATATTCAGACATTGGAGTATCCCGTTTAAAAGTTACTTAGCATCGAGAGGGTTTCTTATTGAGAGTATATAAACTTAAGTAAGAATTTTTCCCCTTTCTCGATTGCGCAATCTCAGAGTAGGAATTCTATCTCAAATAGAGTAGACATAGTCTTTTTATGGGAAGTAGTCCGAAAGGGTTATAGAAATACATTACTTTCAGTGTTTAACCATTTTGTTTGCCAGTAGTCTGACTAATTTGCATTTCGTAGTAATAAATCCGGCCTTGTAAGCGTCAATAAGTATTTATAACAAACATTTTGGCAACCAGCATTCATTACCAAGAGGGCAAATCCTACTTTCATGCTTAGATATCAATATTAATATAGGTATGTAAATCGAATCATTTTCATGCAACCATACCTGTCGCAGTTTCTTTTTGATGAAGAATGGAATTACAGTCATATTAAGAACACGGAACAAATTAGGGAGAAAGATAGTGCGTATAAACGCAGGTGATACTTTCAATAGATTTTATAAATTTAAAAGAAAATTGTTTTAGATGTTTTAATAACGAACATTTTTTTCCATAACGGGAGAAAATTGGGATCGAGTGAACAGACCTTAGACCTACTGACTCACATGCTAAGATAACCTAATCGCTAGCCGTATTTCAGAAGTTTCTCCGAGGTGTTCTCAAATGTCAGGCAGGTTTAAGCTGGAGTTTCAAGTTTTAAAAGTATATTCATATGCATAGATGAATTAGTTGATAGTTGTAATGCAAAATTGCTAACAGATACTTTCCAAAAACTATGTGGGTTTTGAACGTTAATATAAATTTGAATGAAAGAAAGAATAAATATTTCCACACAGGATCCTATTTCATAAAGGTCTGACGTTAAAACTAAAGTAGTAGGAATTAATTGGACAGTAACCAAATCCCAATTTTAAAAAATCGAAATAAACAATAATCAATTAAATCAATAAACAGTAAATACAAGCAATAAATGATTGGGTATCAAGGTCATTTGTACGGCAGCTAAAAAGCTTTTGCTTTGCATCCCAGTTGCATTTGTTATTGTTAACTTTTCATTTCAAATGACACGCATTCAAAAGTGCAGTAACGAGCCCAGTCTGTGAGTCCCAATGAGATGCAAAGATAACGACAGCTGCTTTGACCTGGTGAACTGTGCCACTGGCAGTGAGCGTGAGCAAGCAGAGTTCTGGTAGACGCTATCAATGCAGTCTTCTATCAACCTTTCATCACTATCATCATCATGCACCCACTTTTCATTATTATTACCAGAAACATGAAAATGCATTGAAAATGTACTCCGTGTTCCGAAATCTTAAAAAAAAAAAGATGGAAGAAAGAATGGAGTAAACTCAAGATATACTTAATTAGCCTTAACTTCTGGGCAACGCCAAATGGAGATAACCTAGTTATTGATAATAAAATTTTACCTCGTGTTTTATTTTTACAGACCTTTACTTTATACATAAGTGGCTAACACAAGACATTGTTGCAAACTATCAATATTATTTATTTATTATTGTATTTAATGTAACCCATGTTCAATTTTTATATGTCATTAAAAATAATAATAAAATAAAAAGCTAAGTAGCAAATTAATTGATATATTGTACATAAACTTGCAATAAATACCCAACGATGACTTTGCTAGTGGTTTACTTATCACCATCAACGAGTCCCATAAATGTTTAATGAAATGCATAAAATGTCTAATGCAATCGTGTGATACTTGGGATGAAAAGAATGATAACTGTTTTTATACAATCCCAAGGATAACACGTGGACCGTTTCCTCAAGATGCTTGCAAATAAATTGAGATTGAGCTGTCTGCAACCAAGATTTTCCAGAAACTGCACCAGTAGTCATAATATCAGTGTGTGAAAACGTTTACTTTTTGTGTTCATGGAAAGTAACTGAAGCAAAAGGAAATTTCATTCAAAATACTTTCAAAGGAATTGAATAAAACGCAAACAGTTTCACTCTGAAAACAGTAGCCTCAAATTAATTACTGAATTAACTCCTGTGAGATTTGAAATAGACACCGAAAACTCAAGAAGATGCTTTATTACGGATCTACGTCAAGGAACGAAAATACAGGGCAGACTACGCTTTGGAAACGGTACTTGAGAAATACATTTGAAGTTTATAAATAGCAATTAAATAATTAATTTTTATATGCTCGACATTTTGCAGCTCAAACGCTACGCTGAAGTAAGGTTTAACCAATATCCTTAAGTATTTCCTGATGACACTCATGATATGGCTTCGCAAATTAAAACACTTGGGGTTGTGTCCATGCTAAAATCTCGAGATGAAAACGGACGAAGAATTGCTTACTTGAATGGAGGTGAAATTTTGGTTACCAACAATGTTATATCGTTTAGGGGTTTATTATTATTCGGTAATAAAATTACAGAGATATGGAATCCAGACGAAATAAGTTTCGACCTGATAACCACCTTGGGCATTTATTTCACGGAGAGAGAGCTATTCGATGACGATGTTATGACGAATGGAATTATTTTCATTCATAACTGCTCTGGAATGGGATTCAAACATGCAAGGATGTACACATTACATAAAACCTTGAGAATAATTATTATTTGTTGGGTAATCATTTCAAAATAGTTTTTTAATTTCGAATCCCAAATGGATATAATTGACCTTTACATGTGCTTTTTAAAGTATTCATACCCACTCAAAGTGAAGGGGATATCCTACGTCAACGTTCCAGTCTATCTCGTTTATCTGTACAAGCTAGTCAAACCGTTTCTCACGAGCAAATTTTAGGAAAGGGTAGGAAATAAAAGTACAGAAATATGCATCAATTATCATTATTTTAAGTGCATTTTATTTGAAGTTTTCCTCATTTTCCAGCTTAAATTATCAACAAAGGATAATACATTTGAAACGCTGCATGAAAATCGAAATGTGTTGGAGGAATTCTAGAGGATGTGGAAGCTTTTGAATGGGAGTTTCTTGAACCTAAACAATAAAAAATAAGTGATTTTTAAATATGACGTTCTTGATATTTTTAACTGCAATGTCAATGTGAATCCATATTCTTGAGAACTATAATACATCACATCACATCTCAAAAATAGGACGAAGTGAATGTTGACTAGCACCATTCCAAGGTTTGTTTTTATGGAATTCATGAAAACTACGCTGCTTTTGAGTTATTTCATTCTGTAAAAAACAAATTGTGATTTCCGGAGTAAATTCTCCAGTAAACAAGAGTAAAGCATTTTTATGCGCCTTTTCGTCATCTTGCATAAATTCATTCTCAAATTGCATAAAACATCATATCAGAATTCCGTCATAATAAATCAAACAATTCCCAGAGTCAACTGGTTACCTGTTATCAGATTGTGATGTTTTCATGATTGATTTCAAGTCAATCTACACGCAACATGATTAAAGTGACAATGATTTTGGAATGTACATATTCGCTTGCATTTAGTTGCATAATACAATTTTCTACTTTCTTGAAAGCACCTAAAATATGCTAACCTTGCATTTCATACACAGTCATGCATTTATAATTAGAATTAGTAATTTTATATCTTATTCTTTCTGTTCCACAACTTAAACCAACCGTAAGACTTAAAAAGAACAATATCTTTGTTGATTTATGAAATTTTTAGATTCGTCGAAAAATATGTCGACGTCAAAATAACTCCAATACGCGCATGACGCGGGCTTTCATTGCTTGTATTGCATAAAAATAATAAACCTTCATTAAATTAGTTCTCGCGAGCACCACCGACCAGTCAATAATAAAATATGGAACAACCTACCACAGTCCAGCACGAAGGGGTAGTGAAGATGAAGCGCTTGAATAAAGGTAATCTAAAATGACACGTAGTTCAAATCCGTTAATTGTGCATTAGCTTTGTGTTTTTCAGGAGTTTCAGAATAGCGGAATTGAAAGTTACAAAGTACGAGAATATATCTCATCGGTTATTGACGATGATTTCCTACTGATAATTTACCTAAAAGGGGGAAAATATAGAGTGCAGCATGCGTGGGACACCGTAAGTGGAACTTAAGCTTGAAGGATTCAAATTTTATAAATACGAAAAAACAAGCTGATGCTAATTTCATGTTTGCAGCTCAAACGGAAGGTTGAACTTCGTTTCGATCAGTATCCGGAATCTTTCTCTGAAACAGTTCCAGAGGCAGTTTCTTTGTTGATGAAAATGGCAATAGTGGTGATATTAAAAACCAGTGATAAATCTGGGAGGTGGATGATTTGCTTTATCGCAGTAAAGGTAACGCTTTATATGTTTTCAACTCCAAATGTTATCACCATGAAAGAAAGTAGGAACCCGATG
>LJIJ01004216.1:0-15601 GCA_001718145.1 Orchesella cincta
GCCGGAAGTGGGACCGTTCCAGCATCGGGTAGATTTGACAACTGTAGAAGATCAAAGATTTTACTCTGATGAGTTTGAAGCGTTGGTGAAAAGCTACAACAATCCTTCCCCTTATCTAACCGAGACGTTCAGGGAGCTGGAACAGTTGTCATATCTTCACATTTTGAAGGTCCTCTATCAATGTGGGTGGGAGCCGGAGCTTAATAAAACTTTTAAAATTGGCGAACTAGCAGAGCAACTTTGTATCAAGACAGATTTTCACAATTATTTCCGGTTTATGTTGGAAACACTTGCGGCTGAGGGCATACTACAATTTGAAATGGATAGCTGGAGTGTAAAGCGTATTCCACACACCCTGGAACAGCTAACGTCCACGATTGACTCTCCATTGTTTAGTAGTAACCTTTTCCAGAAATTCCAGCCGATTCGACTGTTCTCAAAATTGGGACAAGAGTTGAGTCAAATTTTGAGAGGGGAACAGTCAGCGTTGAATACCTTGTTTCCAGAAGAAGCCACAGAGGAACATCTCACCATCCAAGGTTTTTATGATAAATACCAAGAGGTTTTCCTCTTATCGGAAAGCTTCTCCAATGCAAATAAACAGCGTCTCGCTCAGCTCCGTGACTCGATGGAGGACAACGCTTTATCCTCCGCGTTTTGGAAGTTGGTGCTGGAACAGGTTCCATTTTTTTCTTCAACTAAATTAGAGAGTAAGCTAAAAACTATTGGAGATAATAGTCATGTTTAAATATTAATATTCAACAGGTAGTTTTTCTGCCCACTTTTTAAAATGCTTGGAAGAAGAAGGCATCGAGTTTGAATACACCTATACGGACATCTCACCGCCTTTTTTCCTTCTGCTCAAAAGCGGTTCAAGAAATATGGAAAACAGGTGAAATTCTCAAAACTGAACATCGAGGAGGATCCCATCCAACAAGGTTTTAGTCCGGAGTATTACGACTTTGTTTGCATGGCCGAGGTCAAGGATATTCGAGAATCTCTGGGAAATATCAGAATGCTGATGAAACCCCACGCAAAGATGGACATGCTTCAGAGCACGAGGAAGAATCGAATAATTAACTATATTTTCGGTGTTTTAGAAGGATATTGGAGACATACAGACTTCGACCTTAGATCTCGACATTGCACCATTTCCCCAAAAAAGTGGGCAGCTGTTTTTGAGGAAACTGGGTTCCAAGTTGAGCACAGCTTTCCCATCCACAATTCCTACCACTCGCATATTTTGGTTCACAAATAGTAGCCAATATACCTGCCATGTTAGCGGCTACCAAGAAAGCCTGGATAGTTTCCACGAGCCGGGCTCTCCCCTCTCCAACTTTTTGATAGAGAAAATACAAAATTCAGCGGAAAGAAAGGTGATCACTGTAACGAAGGGAAAAAACTTTACAACAAATGGTCTAATTATGAAGTGAGAAGTTGGGAAGGATGATTTTAAAGCTGTTGAATCAGTCTCAACGATGGGATTGGAGGTGGAAGGAGTTCTTTATTGTTCCTGAATAAAATGCTATCAACCCAAGCTGAGATTCTTCAACCATATTTTTACCTTGCACAAAGTGTTCTCAACCATCTCGGTAGTAAAACAAGACTGATAGCGCTCACAGAGAATGGAGGGGCCGCTCCACTGGAAGGAAAATCAGACTTTTCCCAGTTCCACCAAGCTACCCTCTGGGGATTTACAAAGTCGCTGAAAAACGAGAACGCGAGTCTCAACTGCAAATGCATTGAGGTGGACACTCCCGCTGGAGAAAGGGGGATGATGGAGGTATTCCATGAAATTTGGCAACTGACAACGAGATACAGGTAGCGTTTCAAGGGGCAACTCGCTACGTTCCACGATTTCAGCCCATAAACCAGCTAGTATTTCGCTGACTCTTCCAATAGGGATGGACAAGTTCCACCTGCTTTTGCCAGAAACGAAGACCATTGCAGATCTGCAGTTTGGCCCTCTGAATCTTGGCATTTGAAGAGCGACCATGTTGAGATTCAGATAAAGGCTTCAGCCCTCAACTTCAGGGATGTGTTGAGTATCATCAAGCCCTCTGAAGAATTCAGGAATAGCAACACTGTCGGTTTTGACTTTGCTGGAGTTATCAAACGAGTAGGTTCTCATGTCACAAAATGGAAGGAGGGAGATAAGGTATTTGGCTGCAACACTCACTTCACTGCGTTCCCAAACTATGTACAACTTGACCAAGAAGTTGTGTTGAGGGTGCCTGAAAATATGTCTTATTTTGATGCCGCCACCATCCCAGCTGTCTACACAACCTCAATCCTGTGTCTGCTGGATGTGGCGAAAATACAGAAGGAGGACGTTGTGCTTCTCCACACTGCTTCGGGTGGAGTGGGCTCAGCGCCATTGAAATTTGTAAACATGTTGGTTGCACGATTATCGCCACAGCGGGGTCCACACGGAAACAGAACTATCTGAGGAGCTTGGGAATCCCGCACGTGTTCCATTCAAGGAATACCCAGTTTGGAGAGCAGATTCTGCAGCTGACAAACGGGAAAGGGGTTGATGTTGTCTTGAACTCTTTAACAAGTCCAGGATTTAAAGAAGCACGCTCAAGGCTTGCGCGACAGGAGCTAGGTTCGTGGAAATGAGCAAGCTGAACATTTGGGGTGAGGAAGAAGTGCGGAAAATGAGACCAGACGTGAAGTACACCACCGTGGACGTTTCTACAATGGAGATTGGTGAGTGGAAGCGGTTGTTCCGTGTTTTGGCTGACCTCCTACAGAAAAATGTAGTGAAGGCTATTCCACACGTGAGATTCGATGGGTTGGACATCAAGCAGGCTTTGAACTACATGCAGAAGGCAAAGCACATTGGGAAAATTGTTTGCGCTATGCCCGAGCAGAGGACAAACGCTGACGGAAAACACAAAGTGTACACTCCCATGTTTAGTGAGAGAAGCACGTACTTGATAACTGGAGGGTTGGGTGGAATCGGGTTTGTGTCTGCAAGTGGATGCTGAACAGTGGGTGCAAAGCATATCATCCTCGCTGGTAGAAGTCTCCCCAGTTCTTCAATCCAAACAGAAATTAATGGGATGAATTCTCATGGGGCCAATGTCATTGCTGTTCAACTGGATGTTGCTAATTTTGAGCAGTGCCGGAATCTCTTAGAAAACCTCATCCCGGAGACAGGATTACCACCATTGCGAGGAGTTATGCATGCCGCTGGAACTCTGTCTGATGGCGTGATTCTAAATCAGGATTGGACCAGACTATCCTCCACATTCAAAACGAAAATAGACGGAACGATGAATCTCCACGAACTGACCAAGCACCTGAATTTAGAACATTTTGTCATGTTTTCATCAATCGCAGCGTTGCTGGGACCACCTGGTCAGTGTAATCACGCTGCCGGAAACTTTTTGAAGATGCGCTCACGCACTACCGACATTCTTTGGGACTTCCTGCCACTACCATCAACTGGGGTATTACGATAATTACTTTTTAACTTGTGAATTTTACCAAGTGCTGATTACTTTTTCTTTCCCATTTTTCAGGCCAATGGGGGGAAGTAGGAATCGCCACTGAAGTAGATTTACCAGGCATCAAAACGATTTCCAACACGCAAGGAATCACGGGCCTTCGAATACGCGCTGAAACTCAACGCACACAGCTCTCAGTTTTCAATGTGGACTCCTTTGCCGTACTCAGCAAGCTGTTTCCCTATCTCTCCACGTATTTGGATGAACGTATTTGGAAAACAGCTGGAGTTTCTGTGAAATCAGTTGGCTCATTAAGCTCGAAACAGTTTTGGCAAGAGTATGACTCCTCCTCAGGAGTGAAGGAAAGGGCAACGTGATCAAGGCTCAGGTTCGAACTATCCTACGAAACACGCTGGCTGGAAGAAAATGAGGCGATTGGTGACGACATGGATTTGCAGAAATGGGGGTGGACTCGCTATGTTTGTCGAAATAAGGAATAAAACTGCTTGATAGTCGCCTGATTGTTAGCGCTAGCGCACTCCGAGATGCTAACACTGTTGAGCAAATCACTTCCAAGATTGTTGGCTTGATCGAGGGAACCCTCATAATTGATGGCAAACCGACAATGGAACAAGTGAATCAACTTATTCGAGAGGATTCCCAACTTCCCCCTGAAATAAGAGCCTAACCTGGGCAGCAAACGGTGGCTGTTGAAGACATAAAATCAGTGTTTCTCACGGGAGCTACTGGAACACTGGGTCCATATCTTCTCAAGGAATTGACAAATCTCCCTCAAATTACACAAGTCGTTTGTCTTATTCGGCCAACAAACGCAGCTTCAACCGAAGAACGACTTAGTGCACTTTTACTGGAAACTGGTCTCCTACAAAATGTAATCATGGAGAAAATTCGTTGCGTTACCGGAAATGTGGCATTACCTCAACTAGGCATGACTAAAGATGATTGGGAAGAGCTGAGTGGGAGTGTAGACGCAGTATTCAATTGCTCTGCTCGCGTTCTCCACACCGAGATGTACAAGAAGAGCAGCTCGAACAGTGACACTCGAGCGGTCAACATTGGAGGTATGAAAAATTTACTAGAGTTTGCTTGTGAGAGAAAACTCAAACATTTCGTTCATGCTTCTTCACTCTTGGGAGTTGTCACAACGGATGGGGAAGGCAAACTTACTGAAGATTGGCCTGAAATCGGGGACTATGATAATTTGACAACGCTTTCATATCCAATATCAAAATTTGTTTGTGACATGCTTGCCAAAAAAGCTGTGGAACGCGGCATTCCCTGTAAAGTGCTCAGACTTCCCTTTATTCAAGGAGAAGAAGAAACTGGACGTGTGGATGCTGAAACTAATCACCTCTTGCTACGCTACATTTTCATGATGAAAAGTGGATTCTGCCCAAACACTCCACTTCCGATTATTGCTCTCCCAGTGGATACATGCGCTGGTGTGTTTGCCCGCCTGGCTTTTGATAAAAGGGCGCTACCAGATGTCTACAATATTGGAAATGAAAACCCAGACGTGGATCAAGCATTCGTGGATATCGCGAAACGCTTTGGGAGAGAAGTAAAAATTGTTGAATCCTCGGAGTATTTTCAGAGGGTGCATGAGGATGCTGAGAACAATGCACTTAAATTGTTTAAAGAACTTTACAACGATGGAGGCGAATTTATGTCGTTATTTTCAAACAACTCGATTATTAAGTGGAGAGAGGGAAACGATGTTTATAAAAACAATAAAGTGGTAGCTTTAATTCCTAGCTTTTATGAAGATCAACGTCCAACAATGGAATACGTTTATAATGATTTGATGTTTTTGAAGCAAAAAGGATTGCTAGCAAAGTTTGGATTGTAACAACTGTGCAGAAATTAAAAATAATATCCTACAGTATTTTTCAGATAGTCAAGTAAACACATGGAATGAAAATTGTGCGACCATGATGCTTGTTCTTCATCATCATCATGTCATCTTTCGTGGGTCTCAAATGTCATTGAGATTTCTTATCTTCTGTTATATTATCATAGATTTTTAATAAAAATATTTTTTATTTTATAGAAAAAGATTTTTTATAAATATATTTGACAAATTCGTTGCAAATGTATATATCGTGGCAATTGACCTTGTAGTTTCAGACAATGGTAACGATTCAAATCGTAACTAAAATGTTGACTGCGGTACATATTAGCGAAAATCATTGGGTGCTGAGTAATAGTTTGTAATTAAACTAGATTTATTATAAAAAATTATAATTTTTAATTTGAACGATAAAAAAATGCCTCATCATTGGGATTGGGTGAGATAATTGAAGTCTTGATTCTCTACACTTTTGGTAAGAGAAAGTAAAAATTTTATTGGAAATTAAAATTATAGCTCTTAAAAAACTTACCCGGCTGCTCCATAAGAAAAACATGCTTGAAATATGAGAACGAATAAATCCTATTGGGGAGCAAGAGCATGCGACTTCTGTTCAAAAGGCATTTTGAAGAACAGAACGGAATTCGTAAGGTATAAAATATGAAGGTCAACAAAACCAACTCATTTGTACTTCGGTATTCAGTCTCTGCCTGTAGCAAGAAAAATAACGAGTTCGAGCAAATATTGTCCCCACAGCAGGATGATGTTTTGCTAAACCTTAGCCTCGATCGGGTAACCTTGAATCTAGAAACAAAACCATGATGATTTTACGAAGAAACATGTATAATTTATAATCTTATGTTATATTCTTTCCTATTATGAGAATTAACGGAACTCATGGTAGACAGATATTAATGATATTAACAGATTCTAGCTTTCAATAGTTTACTACTATCATGATCAGGAAAAATGAAAGTTTAAAACGGAGCATTAACAATTTTTAGTGACAATTGAAAAGGAAAAATGGAAACTGGTATGAATGAATTAATTTGATGTATCCATGGACTGGGAATTATTCTAACAGTGGTGCAAGGGTCGCTTTCCTTCTTATAAATGCAATTACCTTGATTTAGTTGTTATAAAAATCAAAAGGATGACCACAATGCTTTCACTCAGAATGACAAAGCCCGGAGAGCGAATGCAACCACGTCATACTATTTGGATGCGTAATAAATATGAGCGTAACCGAGGAATCCACTAAACAAAGGATACTTTTCTTGTCACTCAATGAAGCAATAAATACTTTTATGCAGGATGTTGTTCCAAATTATAAACATTCCTTGTATGATGGTAACGCATACAAAACGGTGTACCGACTGATTCATGTTGACCAATAATTTTTATTCATAAAAAATTATTAGCGTTTTCCTTCAATTAATTCAAGATGAAAATGTGTGTAACTAATTTTAGAAATTTTCTCATGCATCGGCACGGAATGACGCTTTATTGTATAAATTTCGCTTAGAGTGAAAATTGTTTCAATTACTTTTTAAATATAAAAGAAAATCACAATAAAACTATTTATAAAGGAATAGGTACGTACAGCGTTTGTAAGGTGGTGTAATGTTATTAACGAACTCTCTTAGAAACAGTGTCGCTTTTTACACGCATTCACTGTACGGTGGTGGATCGTCATAACCTGGAGGCGGAGTCAAATAAAAATCCACTGATGATGGTGGCAATGGAGTTGCCACTTGTGTAGTTGACTGCTCTGGTACTGCAACATTTGGAATTACTGTTGCGCCAACATTCTCATTACAAGATGTTCGACAAGACGGAGTGAAAAAATGTTGGCTTCTGAGCTCCTCTCTATTATATCTCCGATAATGTGCTACACATAAATATTCATTATAAAAGTAATTGTAACGATTGCTTATAAGAAAACCACCATTATTATAATCTCTTACCATCCATTAGATTAAGATCCGGATCCGAAAGCTCTTTCTCCCAGCGTGACAAACCTTGACTCACTGCTCCCCTTAGTAGTTTATAGAATATCCAGCCTAATATCCCAATTAGTAAGAACACTTCGGGATGTAATGACAAAATGTAAATATTGACAATTTATTGGTTGCTACAGGGTATTAGTTTTGCATATTTAAGTAATATATCAAGGGTAAGCATTGTGTACCAAAAAGTAGATAATTGTCCATGGTCACAGTCCCTCCGGAAATTGTAAATTCCCAAAGAAAAATGTTTGGAAAAAGAAATTAAACGAGGAAAAAATCTAAAGGTATAATAAACGATGGGTCAAATGACATTTTTGCTCAGGCGTTTGCCGTCTGCGTAAGAATGAATTTGACTGACTGTGATAGTTGTGAGCAGCTATCAGCTGAAGTAAAACATTGAGCGAAGAGAGAAAGTTCACAATGTATTGCAAATGACGCTCCATATCCGTACGTGCATATATAAGAGCACATAGTGTGGATGTTAATGTAGATAGAAAAGAAAGAAATAGAAAGGCTATGCTGTTGGAACTGAGCCAACTCACAGCAGCCACATTCCTGGAAAAAGCAACGGATGTACATTTTGCAAAAACTTGTCTACAAGTAACAGTTCCGTCACTGGGTGTACAAACGAGCAACATGTCTATGCAAAAGAAAAGCAGCAAGCTAACTGGTTAGTTTGGAACTTCTTGCGAATGCAACAGTTTCAAATCTTATGCTTTTTTTTGGTTTGTAAACGGTGATCGAACGTACACGTTAAATCATCATTTTTTCTATAACAAGAGCTTGATTCTTCTATGCATTTAATGAAACTTACATCCTACATCTGTATCTTTCTTTCTTGACAAATGGAGAGGTGTAGGAAGTGGCAGCGAGTTTATATAACGACATTCCCATTCCGAGATGGTTAAGTTTTAGCCACAATTTTCTTGACGAACCTCGATATCTTCCCTTTTTGAAGCAAAAAAAGAAATACATATTGGAAATCACAATTTGAATCATGTTAAAAAATTACCCAGTCGCTCGGTAAAACGCTCACATGAGAACCGTTGGGAAGAAGAAACTGGAAAATAAAATCATATGTATTGATGAACTTTGGAGCAACAGCATTGTCACTTAAACAGAAATCGCTACTAACGTTACAGCCGACCCAGTGATTTCTCCGGCGTCTTCTTCTGCCGAAGGGATGAGTTAGACTGATTGTGATAAATGTGAGCAGATATAAGCGTTGATATAATATTGAGCGAAAAGCAAATTCCAAACTATGCAATGCTTACGTTCCCATACTTTTCAGATTGATGTGAAAATATGTATATACCAGTGAATCGCAAAAAGGTTGCTTTCGTTGAAATACGAAACGATCGCATGACAAAGAACTAAATAAATGCTTTCTCAATTACTGGTTTGGGTCTTTTTTCATGGCTGCTGCTGTTATATTTAATTACACATACTACATTTAAACTGCCACGATTGATTATGCAAAGAAAGTCATCTTTTGTATGAATAACTTACATAGCAGTAAATCCAACTAATTTTGTATTATGTGTTCATATATTTGTATCAACAGATCTGTAGTACAAGAAATTAAGTCATGCTTCGTTCCTCTTCAGTACAATGTAATATGTCATTTGTTATTGCTAATATCGAAAGCTAATTGAACATACATTACTTACTCTGCACGTTTTTACTAAATATAGTGTGGGACAGGAGTCAGCAAGTGTAGGAACACGTAACAGAATCGTTGATTTTATATATAGCATTTGAAGTTGGAAGCAGAGTATGGCCAAATATGCAGGATAATGAAGTATGTATATACTTGTCTTCATGTAACTAGCAATACATGTATGAAAATCTTTGGTCAAAATAATCTCAAAATGGGCTGAGTGTGGATAAACAACTTTGTTGTAGTATGCTTTCTATAATGCTCAAATTGTATGGATGATCCCCTCATTTGTTGAAATTTTTTTCCCAGTCGCCTGCCACAGCGGTTCAAACCCGATAGGGTCAGCTTGGAAACGACTGGTTTTTGCAAATTTAGCGTTATATAGTCAAGGCATATAAAAGTCTCATCGCACTTGATGTTAGATATTATGCAGAACGCCCTTCCTCATGTATTGTTTTTCAGATGAAGTCTAGAATTTAAACCGTTTGGCCGTCCTTGCATTTTTAAGCTAAAGACGTACAGTGTGATTCCATATCAGTCTTCAACTGACTGCTGGAACCAATGGTTTCCAAATTGAGTCAACCTGCGTCAGCAGGTTGATATGACAGTATATATGTTTCGTCTTTCAAAAATAGATGCAAGTATAAATGAGTATCTCAATGTGGAAGTAAACTTGCACATTTTATGCGTTATATATTCTTATCCTGGTAAAGTGTTTTCAGCTGGAGGGAAATGGATGCTGAGAAGCAACAGCTCCGTTTCTGTGTCAGGAGAAAGTCAAGTAAAAAGGAGAAAGCAAGTTTGTAGTTTTGGTGCTGCTTGTGAATGAGGCGTAATTTCACTGAGAATGAAAGCACACTTTGGTCCATTTCAGTCACTTGATAATGTGATAAATATATAAATTTACCATGTATTGAGATTTTACTCGAAATTCAATATTGATCGATATTGAGAAATATTTACGTGACGATTCATTAAAGTTAAAGCTGAAGAACTAGACAAACGTTAGGTGTTTATTTACAATCATTTATACATATTGAGCACAAGTAAAGGGTTTAAACATATCATGCATGAGTTTCAGTCTTCCATTTTGATCTTATTAAGCTCTCCTTTGTTGTTACAAAAACAGTCATTGTACGGTGGCGGTTCCTGATATTCAGGTGGAGGTGTGCTCACAGGTTTTTTCAATATTTCCGTATTTGAAAATGGCAATGGCAACGAATCAAGAGTAAGAAGTGGTGGGGCACTTGGATTTGCAGTCCTTTCTTGAGTTGTCAATAAGCATTTTAAACATTTGGAAATTGCGACAACAAAAACCACAAAGAGACCAATTAGAAAAATAGCAAATAGTAAGGATGTTGTGGTTTCACTGTAAAACGCAAGAAATTTGTATACATAAGATTTATATGGAATATTTCCCAGCTTAAATATTTTACTTCGAGGAATATACGTGGTCACCTAGATTTCTTTGGAGGTGGTTTTGGAGTTGTGGTTGCTCGTGTCGGTGCAGGACATTCCCATCTGTGGTTGTTAACATTGAAAAAATAATTCTCACAATAAATATGAAGGTTTGGATCCCTGTGCAAATGTGGATGAAAATTATAATTATAAATTCTACTTATTAATTAATTAAATAAAAATCTATATCTTGTGCTTAAAGAAATTTACCAAAATCCTCCTATAATCGGATTCACAAATAGAACTGCGAGTAACAAACTCAATTCCATTTCGCATTCGCTTATAACTACTGGTGTAAAACATAGTTGCTCAATTTCTGCTGAGAATTTCTCAGCTGTGAGCTTCCACTGTTTTTATCCTTGGCTTCGACTTGAGTACAGAATGCATCTCAGCAACAAGCTCATCTCAACTGAAACGAAGAAGAATTGAAAAAACGAGCAAGCTGCTTTGGAACTGCTTGTTAGAAGCAAGGATGATGATGATGATGAATGTTACTACACGAACACACCAAGGTTGGAAGAGATACCAGAGAGAGTAAGTGAGCATGCAAGTTTGCAGATTACGCGTTTGAGTTTATTTTTGCAAGCTGTTCTCATTATGTTTATGGTTATACGTGAAAAATACAGAAGTTTTACATATAGCATATTTATTTTGCAGTTCATAACAATATTTTACCCGTTTAAAATATCACAGTAAAAATAATCATTTCTCAATCTAATCTGGTTTGGAATTCAAACTTAGAAATTCGTATCAATAAGACCTGATATTGTTAATATTGAACAACTGATCTGATGCAGGATTATAATTATTGTGATCCAACTGAGATTCCAGTGGCACCTTGGCTTTAGAACGGCGAGCAAAACAGCAACAAAAAAGGACCAACAATACCAGCGAAACGACAAATGTACAAAGGAGGATGAGACCTAAAGATAATTCCCTGGTCTCACTATAAAAAGAAAACGTGAATTTAGTTTACTAATTTAAATATTTTTTTATTTTATGCATTTATACGAAACGTTTTCCTACTTAAAAATATGAAAAAATAAAAGTGATTCAGTATTACCATTTCTTACTTTCATCTTCTAAATGACATTTTGATGGGAACCCATCCACTAAAACTGCACTTGTCATTAGTAAGGCGCCAAAAAGAGTACGGCTAAACTTTAGCATGTTCTTTGCGTTCATTTTATACGGTTTGTAACATTTGGTTTGGTAAATGTCAGCTTGCACCTTTCTTACAACATAAGTTTCTAAATTCAGAACACATGGAAGTATAAACACTGAAATATGTGCTTCTTTACGAATAGTAATATTGTAACTGTCGAGAGTCGAAGTAGAAGATATTTCATGAACTTTTTTACTACGCACACGGTATGGTCTGCAAACTAGTGAGTAAGCTTTTTATGCAAAAGTACGTCGTATGCAAAGTCAGGAATTGGTGTACCATACAAAAGGAATTCTAGACGAGAGAGAAACCAGCAAACCATCATCAGCATCATGAGCTCCTTACGAAGAACGATGAAATGACGTCAAAACCCATTCCCAGCGTTTGTTTTGATGACGTAAGTTGTTGTGTCTGGTTCTGCTGTGATCGTGCATGTGTGTGCACATTGCCCTTGCACTGACAAACCTTCATGTATTCCAATGCTAAATACGATGCAATGTTTGCCGTAGAAAAATGCATTATTTTCCAACTGCCTGCTGTACATTGGTAGACACGTCAAAGAGTAACAATTTTGCTGTTTTGTTGCGAACTTATTTGAATGCAAAAGTTTGCAAGTCAAAAAGATAATTCTGGAGATGGCGAGAATTGATCTCGCTACCTGTATTGCATTTTATTTATATGAGTCACAACTTAACTACACAATTTCCCAGGTCACATACAAGCAGAAATCAATGCAGTAAAATGGATTTCTATGTGCAACAAAACATAGGATGACATTCATTGTATGCGGGTGGTGAAAGATATTCTGGTGGATGATCATCATCAGCCTCTGGAACTGTTTTGCTCGCTGCGAACGCAATAATGTGAACCGGAGTAGGAATCCCACTTGGATCGGTACTGGAGCTATTGTAGAAGCTAAAATGTGTTCTCCTTGTGCAACTCGGAATACTTGAGTCTGTGAAATGGAAAAAAGTCACAATGAAATACATAAAAAGTTAAGGTAATTAAAATTAAAGTATTGTAAAGTCGGTGTTCAAGATTCTTACGTTGTTTAAGTGCTGAATTCTTGCGCGTTGGTGCGAATTGTTTGAAAATGAAAACGACTAAAAATGTCACCCAAACAAGGAAAAAGACAACGCAGGCTCAGATAACAATCTGAGATCGGGAACCATGCCTATTTATTCAAAGACAAGCATCGTGTTGAAGTTTCATTTTTATACAATTCATATTTTATTCAGTATGCTATGCAAAGGTAATTTACCTTACCACGTTCCATCATTCTCAATTATTCGACTGTTGGAATATATTCTTCAAGATTTGCACATGAATACGACGGACAAAATAAATACACTGACTGTCCGAATCGTGTTCCAATAAAATGGACGGTACCGACTCGGGTAATAATTCATGGTGAAAATTAATTTTAAGGAAATGTAATGAATTTCATAATTATTAGGAAATATTGTTACTGTCAACTGACTCCCATGTATGAGGAGCGTAATACTAGAGCAGAAAGGAATGTCACAGTCTGCATCAAGAGAAAATTGAAAATGAGACTAGAAGGATTCTTCCAACTCATATATTATGTACGAAATTATTCAATGCATTTTTTTGTAATCTCATCGAGGAGAACTCGAGATAATGTTCAGCTCGCTGAATGCGATATCAGAGAATTTAATGAGCTGAGGTGTTAGGTTTAGCTGCAGAATACAACGCATACTGATGGCTTCATGAATTTGATGAGGAATTGATTGTTTGATGTTGATGAGAAAATACTAAATCGCAAGCCGCGTTAGTGTTACCTTCCTCAAACCATCACATTATACGCGGTGACAAACATCCATGCAAACAACTTGTTGAATGCCATGCGTGTTAGCTGGAAGGATGTTGCACTGGTCTTGTACTTCATAAATAATATGCTCATTGAATGGGATTGATGGTATCGAAGTATCTCAATTAAACGCTGGTGTACGTTGGGCTACACAATTGAATGCAGCTTTTACTCAATGGTTTTACTTTGCTTTTTAAATGTTGGCAAATAGAAACAAATTAAGGTGTTTACAAGGAAACTTGCGTTTATACTGGTAAACCACACTGATTTTCAAATTTTAAATAAATTCTCTGTCATATGTAGAATATAGAAAATTTTGGGCGTAAATAAATATAAAAGTTTGATAACCTAACCATTTTAATTATTAATAAAACACGCCACGATTTTCCATTTTTGTTGTTGTTTTGCTTTTGACTTGCTTCAAACTTATTCTAGTTTGAGCACTCCTAGTAACAAGCTGAAAAGTGATGAGCGACCTTCAAACAGAAACTATATATTACATTTGCACTCTTGATAGAATAACTAAATACGCGATTTCAACCACAAAGCATGTTCAGGCTTGCGGCTAAAAATACGAGGTTAGTTTTATTTTATGGTTAAAAATCGGAATTAACTTTGTGTTTGTAAACATTTATTAGCCTCAGACAGACGTGTAGATATAAATTTCTCCATTTTCAGGAATATCCCTGTTGCGAGACGGGAAGCTTTTGTTCAAGCAGCAAGTAATGCATTGTGTCAGTCAAATTAAAATGCAACATGCTATGCAAATATTAGTGTGCAAACATTGTCAATTATAGGCTAAAAATAATTTTTAATGCGATGCAAATATATATTTGGATGCTTCAACGGAATTTTCCGAAGCATTACGAGATCGCGTTTACTCGCAGACGATGTGGTTATTTCCTTTGAAATTGCACATGAAAAACAAACTGAATTTTTTTGTGGTTTAAATTAAATTCCATAAATCACTTTGATCCCAGCTTAACTGTATCCGTAAAGTACAGCTATTTAAGTCGATTAGACTGCAGAAATTATTATATTTGGAATTCAAAAACTAAGAAGTTGTATTTTACTACCAAATTACAGCTTGTGTACTTTTATTACTACAATGAAGATTTCTTATAAAAATACCACTGCCATGTTGGTTGCAATTATCCTGGTAACTTCTTTTCTTTGGATATTGGAAATAAACAGGAATCTATCTTTTATAAATCGATGCCCATAACATTAATATACTGAACTTTTTAAATTTTACAGCTACAATCGCAAACATGTCAGTCATGGCGCCGCCAAAGTCGTCGACGATGCCCAAGACCATTTCGATAAAACGGCAGCTGTCCCAAGGAGAAAGGTGTTGTATGCAAGTTAACATTCCACCCATCACGTTGGTTAGCGTTCCGTTTGGTTAATAAACTTTGGCGTTCAAGTATGTAATAATGTGCGATTTGTTTAAAAAAAATACTGTTGAGTGTAGAAAAAGCTGGTATACATTATTCTATAATTTACATTAAGAAAATTTTCCGTGATTAATTCGATGGAAATTTAATTGCCAAACAGTACCAGTGTTGCCATTTATTACCAGTCAATGGAAAAATACCAATATTGCCAAAAATCCAAACACTGGAAATCGCAGACGCCTGCAAAGCTGTGATAAATTCAATTTGAGAGTGAGAATCATATGTGCCCCTATTTGTAAGCTAAAATATAGTAAAAAATATAGATAAGAAAGATGCTTGGTATTTACGCCTGCAAAATTGCAAAAAGATATTTTAATACAGAAGCAACGCAGGTTCAACGAACACGAACAACTACAGTCAAAGAAAAGATCATCATCATCGTGAATTCTTGCCAGTAATGATGTATACAAAGCGTCAAAGCACAGCCCAATTCCCAACCTTCGTTGGATCATAGTGTGTTTCACTTTGCTTTCTGAGTTCAATCTTCCAATGCAGGGCAAATTTGTAATGCATTACAACATTACAAGAACGTGCAGACATTTTGCCCACAAAATTCTGTTGGCTCCCTCAAAGTTTGCCAAAGCAAAGGGTATTCCTAGTAAGACGTATGCTTATCAAGAACATTACAAATTTACATGATAGCATCTCCAAATTTTATTTTGCTTTTGTTTGAGTTAGATGCTACGTATTCTCTCT
>LJIJ01004217.1:0-15601 GCA_001718145.1 Orchesella cincta
CGGGGCTCCGTTGTGCCTTTCTTGGGGACTATGACCATTGGGTGGCACCAGTCAACTGCTTCCCCAACTGGCACTGCTTCAATGATGCCTTTATTTTCATGTCATCGAGTTGGGCTTTGACTTGTTCACGCCAGTGGAATGGGATAGTGTAAGCCTTGTAACGACGGCAGGGTTTGGCGTCAGGAACAAGATCAATTTTCATCGGTGCTCCAATCATCGGCTTCAACACGCTGTCATCAAAGGCTTCTGCTAGTTGCTTAAGAATCTCCTGTTGTATCTCTATCAGTCTTTGAGTTAGGAGGAATCTCAATGGGGTATTGTTTTACTCCAGATGAGATGATGTTGATAATCCTTGGGTTTCGATATCGATGCAATTTTTTTAATTCGAACATGGCCAATCAGGGTTGAGAAGTCCCAGCGCAATACATCCTGCTTTGCTGAGCAGTGGGGTTGACAGCTTTTCGAACACTCGAATGACTGTGTGGTATTGTCTGCTGTTTAACTTGAGTACAGCTGATATGGAGCCAACAGGACCTAAGCTGCTACCGTTAGCGGCGTACACCTCCTGCTTATCCGGTGTCAGCTGAGCCTTTGCTTTATCTCCAAGGGACTGAATATCTTGAATACTAATTGCATCAACGTCGGCTCCTGTGTCGGTAACATGATATTATGCATGTCTTCAACTATTTGCGTTGGTATTTGTAATAAGTTGTTGCTTTTCCAGCCCTGAAGATAGTCACGTTCCCCATTGTGGCTCCAGTTTGATTGCTGTTGTATGCCGGAATTTCGATAGCCTGATTTGCTGCACGAAGTTTCTGGAAGCAGACGGTTTCGTAATGTCCAATCGTTTGCAGTGGCTGCACCTAGCGTTACGTGGCTGGGCAATTTTTTATCGATGTCGACCTGCTCCGCACACTTGCACTTTTCTCTGTTACTGGGCATGGTTAAATGTAACGGACTTGGAAGTATTTTTGTACGCAGATTGAGCGTATTTACCTCTACCTCCCTATGTCCATGTTGACCCAGGGTCCAGCTGAGTAGTGAGCTCTCACTGCTGTGCATAACGACAAGACTTTGTCCATCGTCAATACAGAGCCGTACTGCTCCGCCAGGACCCTTCTTTGCATTTCTTATCCCGCAGGCCGCAGATAAACCTGTCACGTATGCGTATGTCCTGGAGTTGTTCATGGAGATCAAGTTTTTCACCGCATCCACAGGTTCCCGGAGTAATTGAGCACTTAGCACATTGCAGCTCTCCTTCGTGGCTACAGGCGTCATCCAGGACCCTGAGGGCAGCGTAGTAACGATCCACGGATTCTCCAGCGTTCTGATCTCGGCGGTGAAATTCTTGTCTGTCCAGGAGTGGGTTTCTCTTCTGGCGAATGTAAGCCTCCATCAGCTTTAGCACTTCAACAATCGGACTGTCTGGCTTTATCTTCAAACGAGATGAATTCCATAACATTGTCCATTCAGAGTCGATAGCCGCACGTAGGATCCCATGCTGAGCCTCGATGGGGTACTGAGGATCTGTTGGGTGCTAGCAAAATCATTCCACCTTGTTTTCCAGTCGCGAAATTGAATGATGGTCATCCGATCTGGGGTAGCCAGTCTAGGTGGAGTAATGTGCTTTGCTGTGGGTGGCCTAGCGTCTCCTTGGAACTGTTGACTATTTTGTCCCTTAACTGACTGATGCGCCAATGATTGGAAGTGTCATCAACTGTTGGCCCAGCTGCTGTTGAGCGTCGGCTATCGGGACCTTTGACGCTGCTGGTGGTGTGGCTTCTTCCACCTCGTCCGTCGTAGTTGGTTCCACATGTTTACGCTTTTTCACTCCTCCTTTTCTTGTCCGTCTCCGTGGTGGGAGGTCGGGTGGTGGTGACGGTGGATTTGGATCCTCCGTTTGCTGGTGCCTTGTTCGCACCATTTCACTTCACATTAACCTAACTATTAATTAAATGTCGGGACTTGCGCCATGTTGGTGCGCCGTTGTTGTGATGGAATGATTAGACAAACGGCGCTACTAATCAGGTTCAGGTAATGATAAGTTAGCTTTTACTACCATCAAATATTACGTTGCGAATAAAATATAGGAATGAGGACAGTACAAAGTAATGAGCACGATCATTTGATGATAATCCATAGTTATATTTGATGATCTCCGGCTTGCTACATCCTACTAGCTGCTGCTGGGCATACCATGTGCGGTGTCTTCATCTTGACCGCGGTGACCGCTCTCAGTGTATGGGGCAAGGGTTGGATAGCGTCCCTCAGTATGTGCCCGGTATCATTTCTCAAAGTTACATTCTTACTAGTGCATTGCTGTATTTAGAATCTAATAAGTTGTTTATAAGGTTAAGTATGACTTTAATGTTTTTAGATGTACATTTTTTAATCAGTAAAATATATTTAGACGTTTTATATCACCAAAGTTGCTTATAAGTTGCTCATTCCCTCTCCAGCAGCGAGTGAGGTTGGTTGTGCTTTTACACACCTCTCCCTTCTCTGTATGTAGATGTACCTACATAAGTAAATAATCTTTGCTTTAAGTCATCTATGTGCCTGGCTAAGGCCAGCACTCTACCCCAACACCATGCCCTCATGACAAACCCGAACTTACACGGGCTAGTCCGAAAAGCCTACAGTGAGCTAAATTGGTGATTATCTCTCAGTGTTATCTTCAATAGTAAATCAAGGTCTGTAAAATCCTTTAGGAAAAATTGCCTGGCAACAATTATGGTGTGTTCTTCGCTGACAGTGAGGTGTGTGGAAAAAGTTTGAAGAAGATAAATCAAAGTAAAGGGAATTGAAATCCCTATTTCAGAAATACGCACCTGCAGTGAAAACAGTCTTTATCAAGGGAGTTCCAATAGTTGAAAGTGAAACTCCATTGGAGACTTTCCTGACTAACTATGGACAACTTAAGAGCAAACCAGTACGATTACCCTTAAAAGACGTCCCCGAAGCTTTTTCACACGTGCTTTCCCATACATTAGTAGTCAAAATGTTAATTAATGATAACACTACTTTACCCCCATATGCAAAGATTGACTTCAACAGTGATGTGGTAAAAGTAAAAATAGAACATGGGGCTAAAAAATGCTTCAAGTGCCATGAACGGGGTCATGAAATCAGACTCTGTCCTCAGAATATGAAGGAATTCCCATCAATCACGGAGAACTCACCTTCCTCAAAGGCACCTAACGGTGTGGATTCAGCCCAGTTATCTGACTGCGTTTCGGATAACGAATTCGAAATGGAAGACGGCAACACTGAAGAAGAGGAGAAAAGTGATGGTGGTGGCACGTGGAATACCACAACATACAAAAAGAGAAAGCAGAAACCAAGTAGCACAAGCCCGTCCCCCGAAAGCAACAACACCAAAGCTAATAAGTCAAAAACGCCACGTCTAAACTCCTTAATCACAACAGATGAACTGCAAGCCTCATTTGAACCATGGAAGACTCTTCCAATCGGAAACCAGCACCTGCCAAATGAAAGTCTATTTAAACTGCTCACTGAAGGCTGCCCCAATATTAACAAAATCACTGAGATTGCCATGAATTATTCAAATGACCCTAATCTTCTAAGGAAGCAACTGGATTGGCTCTCTGGAAGGGTAACTGAATCTAAAGCAAAAGCATTCATTAAGCAAGCCAGCGACGCGATTCCTGTAAAATTCCCCCAAAACAACCAGACATGATTCCCAAATTTCTAAATCCTCACCCACTATGGGCGGCCATTGGACTTCATATTAAGAACGTCAACGAGGGCGAAGAGGAGGTCAACCGCAGACGTACTCAACTTACATCTCCCCCGCACATCATCACAACAAGTATAACATACCTAATATCCTATATACTAAATGGCATGCTCATTAAACCAAGATAAATTGGATGCATTGTTAGCTTTAAGTGTTGATTTTGACGTCATTGCAATTACCGAACTTGGGCAAAAGATCGAAGTGATATTAGTCTACATAATTTTCAAATTACTTTGAACACACAAGGCCTCTAAAATGGCGGGGGAACAGCTTTGTATGTTAGAAAAAGGTATACATTGTGTGTGACGAAATTTAATAATTATATTCACAATAACGCAAGTGAGTATGAAATTACATGGGCTATTATTAGGCCAAACTACCTACCTAGGAAAGTATCAGTAATAGCCATTGCATGTATTTACATTCCCCCAAATTGTGATAAAAAGACTCAGTCCAAATTGTATAGTAGCTTAAATCATGCCCAGGAAAACATTAGACGGAAATATTTGAACCCTGGTTTCATTGTTATTGGTGACTTCAACAGATGGAAGTACGCTAATTCTTTTTCAACTTGCTCTAACTTCACTCAGTTGGTAAAATTCAGTACCTTTTTTGATACTAATAGCAATACAGCTACAACACTTGACCTGATTTTTAGTAATATGTGTTCATATTACCTAGCCCCAACGAGCTCTCCTCCATTGAAGGATACAAACAAGTATCAGGTGTGTATAGAAATGAATGCTAATCCAATTGTAAAATTATGTAAAATCTCAAAGCAAAAGGTTACTTACAGAGATTATAATAATGACAACCTTTATGATTTTGCTACCATTATTGAAAAAGTGAACTGGGCTCCTCTGTTAAAAAGCAACTGTATTAACTTCAAGTGTGAGTACATGAATGTATGCATATCAAATGCATTCGAAACAACCTTTCCTCTTAAACAAAAATCAATTCAAACGAATAACAATGCATGGGTCACACCTGAGCTAGTTAGATTATTCTCCCTACTAAAACGAATTCCAAGAGGCAACACTAACTATTCTACACTTAAAAATGAAATACACCAAAAAATTAAGAAAGCAAAGGCGGATTACAATCAGTCACTACAAAACAAAATCAACTGTTACGGTAAAAATGTACATTCAATTGTAAATGCTATATGTAGCCTGAAGCAAAAGGTCTCAGCTGTTGAACAGCTTACTTTAAGTGACAATTCAAGCATTATTTCAACACTTAACAAAATCAATCAGCATTTCACGTCCATAAACAACAAGTACATGCCTTTAAAAACGGTTTCTGTGAGCAAATCCCAAAACCAAGACTTTTTGTATGTAAATGAGCTGGCGGTTCTTAAAAGTTTTATGAGCCTAAATCCAAATAAGTCGAACGTACCTGACGCGTTACCAGTCAAATTTTTGAAGTTTGCTGCAGTGCATATAGTCCCCATTTATACCCACATCATCAATTTTAGCTACAAGCATCTTACTGTACCAAACGAATCAAAACGGGGTTTTATTACACCTGTCCCCAAAGAAAATAATAACGTGAAGCTAGATACACTAACCCAAACCAACATTTACAGCAAAATAATGGAGGAATTTATGTTCAATAGAATTTACAACCAGCTAAAAAGCAAACTTATGATGGGCCAATTTGGAGGAATCAAAAAGTCCTCAACGTCCCACTATCTGGTCTCACTGTATGAGTTTATTCTCAAGGGACTTGATAAACCCAATACTTATGTAATCATTGTTCTGTTAGACCTCTCCAAAGCATTTGACCTAGTGGACCACACTATTGTAATAAATTGTCTTATCAAAATGGGTATAAAGTCAAATGACGTTTTATGGGTAGCTGAGTTCCTAAAAAATAGAACTCAATGCACAAATATAATAATATGTTATCCGAATTCTTGCCGATTAGCAATGGTACTCCACAAGGAACTAAACTAGCTATCCTTTTATTCATTGTCCTTATTGATGACCTACTGACTGAGTTTTGTACGAAGCATCAAAACGAAAACAATTTAATGAACGCGTTTGTCGATGATATGTGTTTAGCGGACGTTGTCAAATACGGTGAAATTCCCAAAATGAATACCTATATAAACGATATTAATGCCCGATTGTATGAAAATAAAATGGTATTGAATGCAAACAAGAGCAATATTGTCATTATCGACAATTCAAAAGGTAAGCGTTTTAGCAACATAAAAATTTCAATTGATGGAAATGAGTTACCCAGTACTAATTTATGTAAATTATTAGGTGTAATGATAAATAACAAATGTGACTGGAGTGACCATACACGCCACATATTTAGTAAAGCTTGCCGCAAATTGTACATACTCCGCAAACTCAAATATTTCGGTTTTAGTCGCTCTCAGTTAACAACTATGTATATACTTCACATTCGAAGTGTTTTGGAATATTCATCCGTTTTATGGTCAAGCAGCATTACAAAAGAACAATGCAAAATGCTTGTAAGTGTAGAGAAAAGAGCTCTGTCAATAATCCTTGGAAGATTTGTTAGTAGGGCGAATTATGATGGTGCTTGTAAAGACTTAGGTCTAGTCCAGTTGGAAGAAAGGTGGAATAATCTTTTGGTGAGCTTTGGTATGAAACTATTAAAAAATGAGAAATACAAGCCGTGGCTAGAAAAACATCGTATGCCAGTTAAGAACAGCAACTCCCGTAGTAGCAAGAAAAAATATAATTTTAGAATTGTCGCATGCAAGTACGAGAGATATCGCCGCTCCACAATTCCTAGTCTAATCCGATTGCTACGTACCAAATGCTAAACTTAAGTTAACAAAACTTTGTGTGTTTCCTTTTTTTACTTTTTTTCGTGTTGTTTTTTTTCCTTCTCACAGCGCCCTAACAGGCTGCGTGAACCTCTTCCTTCTTTTAAACTAGTTGTTTAAGCAGTACCTTTATAAAAATTACTCTGTACAATTATCTTTTTTCAGTAGTGTTAACGTGTGACACTACTGCGCATGATATGTGAATTGATCATCCTGAATAAACGAATAATAAATAAATAAATAAATATTAGTTTTTAGTAGAATCTGGTTGCTTTGTAGTTTTAAGTACGACTATGGCTTTAGTAAATCTACAGTGCCGACACTACCACACTTTATTTGAAAAATTATTTGCATACCCCATCCAAAGTGATACTCCAAGTGATGCCAATATGGACTTATTGGCCAATTCATGTGCTGGATTTATAAAATGATTCTGTAGTATGAAGGAGGATTGAGGTAGGTAGTACCAATCCAGAGGTTTGGTACAAGAAGACATAAGTACATATTGTAGGGTATTTGAATATGTATGTAAAATGGTTTATGAAATGAAGTATGAATGTTCACTCTGAGAGGAGAGTGAAGATATGAAGAAGTTGAGGAGACAAGCGTTATTCTGTTTCTAACTTTTGCCTTGAGCACTTGTCCAGCTCAAAGCTTGTGTTCAGCTTGTAAACAACATTTCATAGTTTCTTAAAATTATTATATTTGAGTTCCCGTCGGACGGGAAAGTATTTGTGAGAGGAGAAGTAGTGTGTAAATAAAGTAGAGCTTTAGTAGTTATTTAAAATTAAATTACTAACCACGCTTGCGCTGTAGTTATTTACTCTCTCACCTCAATCCAAATTCCGTGCTTGTGACGCTGTTAACTATCGTGCTAAACAACCTGGCAACCTGAAGTCTGCGGAGACGCAGTCAACCGTATTATCCTTTGTTCAACAGTGACCAACCAACTAATCATAGTTAACCTAGCTTGTGGAAGTAAAGGTCATCGGGTAGAACGTAAGCCTGCTAACATGCAGTAACATAATAATCATTCACGCTTCCATTAGCTAACCTCTCGATGAGTGGGCATGACGCTATGTAGGTTGCATAATATACCTCATCAGAACATTGCCTACCCATTGCATGGCGACCCTTTTTAAGTAGGTTTGAACGCGTTAGTTAATTGTCGTTGACGCATGTCATAACGTATTTTTTGAAAACTTTGCTATGCACGCTTTATGAACGGCCCGTAGAGACGTGGCATTGCTTGCTGAAGGAGTATATGACCGATTTGTCGAGTCAAGCTTTTTCTGTGCTGTACATTTTCCATGCATAAAAATCTCATTACCTTTTGGTGTACGCGATACTCGGATCTGCCGAAGTCAAGAACATCAAAGAATTAATATGCATATTAGCCGATAGCCAAATTAGAATCACTTGAAACCTTTCCGTGTGCTTCTACCTTTTGAATCATTACATACACGATGAAGTGGAGACATTTTATCCGTACAGAATAACAAGCTAAAGACTACAAGGTATTTAGGCAGAACAGGCTTACACGGTGAGCAAGGATAGGAAATTGGTACGCAGTACATCAGTTTAGCTAAACTAGAAGTTTATGCATATTCTTATCAAGATAATATGCAAGTCCTAATCCAGTCGCACGGCTGAAGATTTAGGAAGCAAAGCCGATAGTAGTTGAGACTGTTTGTTGCACCTTATTTTTTTTCTCATGCCCTTTGTTAAGCGTCATGCAGTGAATACCAAGTAGAACTGTGGTTTGTTCATGTTAATAAGAAGTCATAGAAATGAAACCAAATGTAGGCTAGAGATAAATTTAGACACGATTGGAAATGACAGTAGCTTCGTTCGTATTTGACAAGTACACAGCTATTCATATATATTTAAAATATACTTTACGTTGCGAGTGGACAAGGGAAGCAGAATCAAAACCAGCTTAAATGCTGGCAATCTTTGGTAAAATAAATAAATGTTGCTCATTTACATTTATTGGGGAGAACAAATGTATCTCAAGAGACATACTGATGTCTGAGAAGGAAAACGCGGACAACATTAGATCGGATGACTCTGAATAAATAACCAGAAGCGGAATCAAGTACTTCGGAAATGAGTATACAAAGAGGAAAAGAGCGCCGACTAAGCTAACAATACCCTATCAAAACGAAGACAAGACTCCTATTGAGGACGTGTCTTCAGGGGTCAGCGACCAGGCCGAAGAGCTCATACCTATTTGTTCTCATTTACCAGAAATTAGTCAAGAGACCACTGCGATCTCAAATAAAGAGCCCGATCACAACGTTGCAATTTTTGGAGAAAGTTTCTTCAGCACTGCAAATTCTACCGAGAATATTTTTGAAGTGTCAGAGGACGAAGAGTATTGTCGCACGATGGAGGAGGAAATTAAAAGAGCTGTAAATTTGGCAGTAAAGGAGGCTTTGGAGGAAGCCAAAGCCCAACAGAAGAGAGATGGGGAAACAATCGCCAAGCTGCTTGATGCTCTTACAACACAAAATAAAATGATCTGCGGACAAGGGGATAAGACTGTGAAAGCCATATCTGATGGGCTGAAGAGTTGCAAATTTACTACGATATCAACCAATATACCAGTTCCACATTTTGATGTGAAGAAAATTTCCGTAGAAGCGTATTTATTGGAGGTGGCGACATACTTCAAAAGCCAAAATTTTGATGAGGAAGACTACCTTATCCATGTGAAAGGAATTTTACCAGCTGAAATGAAATCATGGTATAACCACGTTCGCGAGGAGTTAGAAGATTGGGACGATTTTAAACAAGCTTTCAAGAAGAGATACGATGGCTGGCATGAAAGGGAGCAGAGAACTAAAACGTTGCAAACAAGGAAGCAGCAAAAACACGAGCCGACGGAGAAATTCATCTACGAAATGATGGATTTATCCCGTTACTGCTACCCGGATGATGTAGAAAGCGACCATGTCAAGCGAGCCCAACGCGCCTTGTATCCCTTTTTAACCGTGGCACTGGGAACTACCATGCACAAAACGTCGTGTAGTTTAATACGCGCATGTGAAATGGCGACTTCTAACATGGAAGAACAATTCAGACTGGAAAACAAACACATCACACTACCCCCAATGATTGCTCCGGAAAAGTCGGAGAGAAAATCAACACGTAATGAAGTTGAGACAGAACCGGAAGAATACAATTTCAATAAATTCCGGGGTGGATATCGCAGAGGAAATCAAGGTGGTTATCGGAGAAGACATCTTGAGCCAGCTGCAAACAGCAGCACTGATCACAATGAAGGAGTAGACCTGCCCAATCAGAATTTTGAAAGTAGATCAGAATATTTTCGTGGAGGTCCCAGAGGTGGTGGACAATTGACGAGTTACAAGCAAGAGCAGAAACTGGAAAGAGTTGCGAACCCTACAACTATAAATAAATGCCTGAAATGTCAAGGCTATAATCATACAATAGACGAGTGCCCCAGTAAGACTGGGATTGCAATGTCATTACTTGCCGCTGGCACGGGGAAAATATGGGAGTACGAATTTGAAGAGGAAACCGAGGAGGAGGAAGACGAGAAATCTTTAAACTAACCAGGGAGGATACGCAGCTACCCACTGACTATCTATTCCCAATAATGAGCATTAACACAAATGGGGTACCAATGATTGATATTGAACTGAAGAAGAAAATAATACCAGCGATATTTGACACTGGTGCATCCTATTCTTTAGTGGATCTAAAATTAGCAGATGATTTAAACAAAGAGTTTAAAATCATGGAACTACAGGAAATAATTTGCGCAAATACCTATAGGTGTAAACCCGTAGAGAAAATTGAATTACAATTTAAAATTGGGATCAAACGAGTTGATCATAATTTTTTGGTGATGGAAACATTACCAGTTTCATGTTTTATTGGAGCCGATATTATTAAGAAATACGACATTCCGCAATCGAAGCAGAACGGATTCGGGGAGAACCCTAAACACTGCTTTCCTATCAATATTATACACGATAAGAAAGAATTTATTAGTCTCACAATTGGAACCGAAGGAGACGTCCCGAGGAAGAAGATTGAAGAAACACCTGAGAAACTTTTTGAGAATTACCCCCCAGTAGCCAAAACTGCAGACATTGAACTACGGCCAGGAAAGGATAACGTGGCGAGTAATGCATTATCCAGAAATCCAGTTAAATCTTTGCCTGGCGAGTCGAACTATTTTGAGGAGGCTGATGAACACTTCCTTGCTCCAATATCATGTGTATTCCGTGAAAGCGTTAGCCTGCAGCACGTTATCGCGGAAAAGAAGAAAGAGGAATACTGTAAAAGTATATTGTTAAAGCTTCATACTGATGAAGGAAAATTATTCGTCGTAGATTACGACGGAATATTAAAAAAGCAAATTATCCTGAAATTTGAATATTTTGATGACTGGGAAAACGGCACTGAGAATAAAGGGCTGGTGGGATTAACGGACGGCACGGCTGAAAAGTTTGACCCACACGCAGGTAGAAAAACCGCACAGCTAACGGGAGTTGCAGAAGCATGACCCAAAAAGAAAGCCATGGCAAAAGTAAGTCTGGAACTAGCTACTCCAGCAGCACAAACCGTAACCAGATCGATGACTAAAACGATGAAGAATAGGATGAACAAACAAATTGATCCACAACCAATTCCTGTGAAGGATTTAATGAAGAAAAAAAAAAACTGGGCTAAAATTGACCAGTCTTACCACATCATTGCGAGAAATAGTAATGAAAATCTTAAAATTTTCAAACAACAGCAAAAAACGGAGGAGGAAATTCCTCATTCTTTAGGACATGTAAGACATGTCAGGAGTGTAAAGCTCCAAACTTTTAACCTTTTGGTTTAATGAAGTTGGTTGAAAGACCAACTTATGTATTAGAAATAATACAGATAGATGTTGCGGCTCATTATGATGAAATGGAGCGCAAAAATCAGCTCAAACCGTTTGTTGAAGGAGCAGACGGAGGAGATGAAGAGGAGGAGTCGAGTGACGAATATGCATGATGCATGTTGAGCTAATGTGTTGTCCAGAATTGCTGGGTTTGCGCTTTAGCTTACAGGCTCAGATTGCTGAGTTTAAATTTGGTGACGGGATGTAAATAAGAATGGCTCGGAGTAGTCGAGCATTGTATATATTATATAATTTTTGCAGGCAAAATGAATGCAAAAGAGAGGAGATCCAAAGAATTTTTTAAGAAGAGAGCTCTTAGAAGACGAGAGTTTGGAACGGCCAAAAGGCCATTCGAGAATCCGGACTACGAAGTTTTTCGTAGAGAGAGAGAACTGCGGATTGCTGACCTTTTGAAGCCCCGGATATTCATCCAAAGTTTTATAAATGCGCATCAAAACATTGCTGCCTACATTACCCCATGACTTGGAGCTAGCAGACAAGAGATGCTATGAGGGAAGCTACACATCATTATTGCAATTTTCAACCGGAAAGAATCACTTTGTGGTTGACGTATTTCCACTTTGGGCGGAAATTAACCGTCTAAAAGGGATTAGGGAAGACTCAGATAAGCTGAAAGTTATGCATGGCTGCAGGAATGATTTGCATGCCTGGCAGCGATTGTGGAATATTTTTCCTATAAATGTGGTTGACACCCAAGTCTTTTATGAAGTCATTAAAGGCAAACATCAAGTAGCTTTAGATGAGTTCGTGAGCAAAATGATCCCAGGCTCCAGCATGACGAAGGACTACCAAGTAGCTGACTTTTGTGTGAGATGGAATGGCAAACTACCAGCAAAACTAATGGATTATGCAGTAAACGATGTAAACTATTGTGGTTTGCTTGGGGAGAATTTTAAATTCCTTGTTCAAGACTGTAGCGACGAGGAAATCTTCCAAATCCAAATCAAATCAAAAGAAATAATGCAGAGCACATACAAGATGTTGCGTAAATCTGCTTATACTTTGATGCACGAGAATCTTATTGAGACGGAGAATGCTGATCTGTACAATCAGATTTATCAGTGGCGAGATGAGATTGCGCGTCGAAATGACGTTTTTCCAGCTATGGTTATGCGAGATAACCTTATGAGCGCAATTGCAGCAACGCTGCAAATCACTGATGGCGAGCAAAGTCCATATTTTTATGTCACTCCAAACGACATTGAAAAATTACACCAACTTGTGTTGAAATTTGCGAAGGAACATGACATTGTTCAATTCACAAAGAAACTGAAAACAAAGGCGCAGAGTGCTGCAGCTAATGTTTCGAACAGAGTTGTTGAGGTTGGTGATTGGATGGAGTACGTGCCAAACGAGAAGAATTCTGACTCTATCGTGGAGGAGCATGAAGCATCAGTACAATTACTGGAAGCAATTGACGATTTGCTGGCTAAGGAACAACCACTGGCGACAGCAGACAATGAAGACAGCTGGGACTTTGAGACATCAATGGACATCAGCGAGAACCAAAAACAACGAGAGGAAATAGCAACTGATCTGGAATTTACAATTTATAATAATGTGAATATGCAAATGTCCAATGAAAATGTTATTGATCATGGTAGTGGTGAAGATGTTCTTGTTATTGATGCAGGAGGAAATGATTTGTTAGAAAATTTTGAGCAAAAAGATTCAGATAGTGCAGAGTTGGAGAAAGATCAAGTGTTACAAAATTTGGAAAATGCAGAAGAACCTGCGGTTTTTTCTGATAAGAGATTTATCGTTTAGCTTTCAAGGGAAAATGCATGAAGTGCTATTTGAGTGATCATATCGGTAGGAATTGCCATACAAAAGAGCAGAGGATAGATCCCCACAAATTAATAGAGAAATTAGACAGAGAAAGTTAGCTTTGTATGAAGAATTTCCGGTAGTGAAAGCGATGGATGCTAGACGACACTATGATAGACATCAGCGGAAGTTAATTTGAGAGCTGAGGGAGCTTAATTAGGTAAAACCGGGTGGAGGAGTCCGTGTTACAGCCGCAATTTAAAAATGATTTTAGGATCGCAAAATAAAGTTTGACAATGAATTAACTGACCAACAGAAATGAAACACTGAATTTATGCAATAAAACATTAATTTAATTCAAAACGGCATGGGTTGAGTTGGATTTGTATTAATAAGCAGTTCATTATTACGATTTTCATTGAATGCTTATGTATGCATAAGAAAGGATAGATTTCAGCAGAATATAACGTCAACACCTTCTCTACATGTTTATTTACATTTTTGAGTCATAGCAGCGATTGTCGATAAACAACTGTCATAAACGTAAGAGATTCTTGATGACTGATAAAATCATTTGACTACAACGTTAAAGTGTATTTAGAGTTTATGCTGCATTTTGGCACAAATGCGTAATTGATGAGGTTGTTAAGCAGTTGGTAATGTGAATTTTGATTGATACTGTAAATCATGTACTGATATAAACACTCATGTTGTCTAGTAATTAATGCGTCGCAACCAATAAAATGAGTAAAAAGAATATACGAGTATATTTTGCTCAGCTGTAATTATAACAGTTGTTATTGTATACACGTGGATGTTTTTACTGTCGCGACATATTTAATTGCTTCTAATTTGTTTCAAAAGTAATTTAGGCACAAACATCGTGAAGTTAGGTATGCCTTTATCACAAATTAGTATTTTTAAGGTACATGACCTGATAAAAGTATTGCTATATACATCATGTTGTGGTAATGTCTGGCATTTGTAATAACTATTGGGTGAAACAAGTAAGGAAAACGTTACCAAACAAACTGTCAAATTCCGCGTATGTCATACCACTGCGATAAACTTATTATTTATGAAATTCTGGTTAGTAATCCCGTATACCATAGATCGCCCACGATACTCTGGAAGCAACTCTGTTGGAGGCAACTCGTGTCTGCTGTCTTTGCCCTATGTGAGGATTGAGAAAACTACGGAAATTGTCAGTAAGACTTTGACTTTCATTAGAAAGATTTATTGTTACTTCGCAAACTTCTCATTTTACTTAATTTGATACTTCATGACAAATATTTCAAAGCTTGTGTGAGCATTAGGTGCGTTTGCTTTGCAAAGAAAGTTTGCTTTCGTTCCAAAATTTTGAAATACAGTATAGCTTCAAAACAGGGACACTTGGAACAAATTTGCTTTTCTAGCCAATATCATAATTGCATTGAACTTTAAAAACCTACGTATTTTCTCCACTGTTAAAACATCAGTTAAAGAAATGTTGCTTGAGGAAAACCTAATCAATTATATGAAGGCTTTTGTTAACGCACAAAAGATATATGGGACTTGTCCATTTACAGTGGATTCTAGGGCTCAAACGCTTTTTCCAGCTACCCGAAACGGCATTAGACGTCATTTCCTTAAAACTGTTTTGTATTGCTTATACACTTCAGTTCTGATTAGCCAACTATTCTTTAAAGGTAGAACATCGTCGCTGGTAATTTCCTTGGAAAGCTTATTCTTTGTAATGGGGGATTAACATATGTTTTACAAAACGGGTACTTCACCAAAGACGGGAAGGATTTATGGAGCTGTTCAATTTACTTGTCCGTTTTGAGGAGCGTCACCAACAAGGTAATTTATAAAAAATTTAAATATTGATCCTTTCAGATTCCCTTATCAACATAGTTTGATATTTTTTTAGAAATTCAAAACTTGAAGTTAGAAGCAAATAGAAATGAGATCCGGCTAGTCAAATTTTTGATTCTTAGTGGAATTGCATATCCACCATTGAATATTCTTTCGCATACATTTCTAATGTGGACTATGCGCTGCAATTCAATAACCTGGGGATTTCATTTCGGAATGCAATGCAGCTGTCTATAACCCAGACTTGACCACTTGGCATTCCCATTCAATCTTTCAACTTGCGATTTACTGCCTAATCGGATTTTGGCTAGCTATTGATGGAGCAGGAAGCTTCATGACTTTCTATTACGTTTTTTCTTTTGTGCCGGCATACTGCTTACGGCGTTACTTGCAGTTTCTACGACCTTACGATTCTAAATTCCTTTAAATCAAGGAAACATTTGCTATATTACCGACAAGTTCAGATTTTGAGCAGGTA
>LJIJ01004218.1:0-15598 GCA_001718145.1 Orchesella cincta
TTAACACTTTTTTTATTGAAACTAAAGGTAAAGATTGTTCATTGTGTCTACAATAAATTCTACTGCTTTTCAGATAATCATCTCGTAGAACAAAAGAAATTTTGTTTATCATTAATGACACTCCTGCACAAAACCAACCTCTCGTCTTCTCGCCTACTTTATTGTCCCATACTCTCAAAATACTTACCACCCCCAAACTTTTGACCTTTTGATTCACACTAATAAAACCTCCTCATATTCTTTTAAATGATCCTGTTATAAACCACCTTCAATCATTTCCACCAAATCCAAATTTCTGTCATCAGACTTTAATAAACCTTCTGTTTCATTATAAACCACTTTTCAATCCCACTCACTTAAATCTATTCTTTCATGTTCTTCCCCACCTCTTCCCCTCCTCCACTACCCCTAAATTTCTCTCCCTTCTATATTCTCTATTTCCTTTCTGTCTCCTACCAAGTCCATAAAAGTACTATTTATTTTTCATTTTACTATCCACCTTTCCCCCATCACTTCCCTGTGTTACCTTCCATAAACAGACTTTTCCATTTTCATTTATGACGCCAGTACACATCATACTTTCAAACCTACCTGTTAGAGTTTTCGATTTAAATATATTATTCATTTCTAGCGATGAAATCCAATATGAGTTAGCAGGCCACATCTAAATAAACCATTACAGATACCTAATCGCACTAAGAACCATACTTGTTACTACTCGATAGTTCCTTGAGTTTACTGGCTTATGCCACACAAAATATATGATTGTCGCCATTAATCCTACTTGATCATAGCAATTGAGCCCACACACCGATCACGGACCACCTACCCAATGGTTGTTCTAATTATTGACTCAAACTTCTTTTTCTTGCTGGGATGGAATTCGTACGAATAAGGTCTATTCCGCCACTTAAACCAACTCTTAACATCGAATTTTATATCAAATTATTACTGTTCAATTTAATTTGTGCCAGTTTAGCATCAATTATTCAGTGTAGTATACCTTGGAAGTTGCTTTTTTTTAGTGATCACCCCAACTCAAAAAAAAATTATCTAACATTTCCCCTCTTACTTTGTATTTCTCTCGAAATCCGTTCCCTCAAATTATCCAAAGGTTAATATATGATAAAAATCCAAGTCTCAATAGTCCATAATAGTTGAGCCCGCACTTTACTATATCCTGTTTTAAGAATTGCAATCCATTTCTCAAAAATCACCAAAAGCCACCCACGAAGTAAAATCTCCGCACTGACAAAAACATCCACAAATTGGCATATAAACGTAAGTCGGACTAACAAATAACAAAACTTCGAAATGTGTTGGCACTAAACATTTTCCCTTCCAACCCCATTGAATAATTTACTACTGCGTTGGCTTAATTATACGTCAACTAACAATTTCCATTTCCCAAATTATTTTCCCGACCACTAATTGAAATAAGAGCCTCGACTAAGTTAAGCTTCCACTCCTGTGTGTAACACTAGATTTCCGAACCTTTGTGACCGTACACTGTGCCCATCTTTTACCTTTCCAAACTCAACTATTCCATTTTTCCAAAGTCTGAATATTTTATATCTACCCGCACAAGTAACGTCTACAAAATTCTCCAGTTCATTATATTCCAATCCATTTAAGCGAATACCTGACGAGACTCAAATATTCAACATCATCGACTCTCCACTTAAACAACTTCAAACCTACTCTGCTAGCATCTATATAAAAATCAGGCTTCCTATGTGCCATTATTCCTATCATTCTAATCACACGCACCACACACGCACAATGAAAACAAAACCAATATTAACAAAATGTCTACTAATTACATCACCAATTCAACTCACTCCTCGATAATTATAACTTACTAAAATAACATAGAAAACAAACCTCGCACTGTATAATTCTCTTCCTCAAAAAATCAACATTTTGATCACGTCTTCCACCTTAAATATACCAAATTAACACACGTGTTTTCAGGTTTTTTAAATTAGATTCGTGACAAACGGTGCTTCTGCAAGGGAGTAAGCTTCATCGCTGAATTGGGATGATCCATTTTGCGTTATCAGATAGGATTGATTCGAAATGTTTGTCTGTAAACCAAATAACAGATGAAATTTGCAAAAATACATACGACAATTGGATAAATATGCTTTGAAAAGGTCAGACCAATCCACATAATCGACATAATCTACATTGCTCACGTCTAAAGAAATATTGATTTGGCAAGGATCAGGGATTCCAACAGTTCCAAACTCACCTCAAATGAGTCGTTGTGCAGGGCCTAGGTCTTGCTTACACCGAGTCTAATGATTTCAATATGACATACACAACAAATAAATATATAAGAACTTCAACGTATTCAATAAGAACCAAAAATAATTACTTTTTACTTCGCATTTTACAAGTGCCATAAACAAGAAGTAGAGCTTCTTCTCCACCATTCATCATCTTACATTCCAAATACATCAAAAATTATAATACCACAAAACTGATATCTTTTGCCAACACCAGTGCATCCAAAAATGTGCTAGTTTTCACACAAATAACCACCAGCAATCTTCCAATTACACCACACCAACAAACCACCATTCAACCCTTCAACTTCAACTTCTCCAGCAAACTTCTTAAATACTTTACATCCGCACTAACCATACACACGCCTCCTTTAAACTTCAGACAAATAATTTTATTCTCAAATATCATAAACCGCAAGTAGTAATCCGACGACACGTATATCATATTAATCTTACATTTTATACTCTATAATTAATCCTAAAATACCACATATATTACATCAAAAACAACATCAACCGTTTATGTCTTTTGTTCATCAATATTGGCAATATCATATGAAAAATAACATTCTATCCAACCATGGATCAAGATATTAATCAGTAATCCGAAAATAAGTTTTTCAAAGTTTACAAGAAAAATTCTCTAGAAGAGGTACTACGATATCCCAGAACCATTTGTATGTGTTCTCCGGATGTTTCACATTATCTTTCACACATTGTACTCCACATAACTTATTTATTAATCACGCAGTATAAAACTCTTCATTAATCAATTTAAACCTATGTCAGCCATCGTTTTGCACACCACTCCCTAATATCCTTAAACTTTTTGATGGAAGCAAAAAACAATAACGAAAAGAGACTGTAGTATGCTTGCCTCAAATAAAAAATGTAAAATTAGACACTCTGTCAAACGCCACATTTATATTCTAAGAAATTGTAAGGTATATAAACTAACTACGAAATCATATTAGAAGTGTGATTAACAAATCAAAACCAATATCTTGTCCAAGCCTGTTTTTTCAACTTATTCTCTTTGAATACATACACACGAATTATATAGGTCATTTCTCTATAAACTATTGAACATAAGCCAAATTTCATAACATCTTTTACCCACATATCCAAACTTTTATAAAGCTAACAATTCATTAATTTAAATCACACCTCAACAACATTTATAACAGCCAATTTTAAAAACCTTTGGATTATTATTACGTGGCACCTTTGTCCAACTTCAAACATTCTTAAAACAACTTTTAGAGTTCCAATATCACAACAACATGCCAATATACGAGATGGACACGAACAATTATTGTCACAATTTAGTGGGGCTGAAGAATTTAATTTACTTCAATCTCATTCATTAAAAAAATTTTGGTTGAAATGTAAGTTTTTTCTCTATATAAACATTGTATATCTTACACCTTTAAAATCCTTAAATCTTAAAGTAAACTTCCTCACCTTTCTACTCCTACCCTCGTTCCTTTTCTCAACTGCATTCAGAAGCAGGGTAGACCCCCATTCACTCTCACAAATAAAAACTGATAGAATATTTGAAACTCATTTAGTACTGTACACTCCATGAAAAAAAAGAAATCCCAATCTAATGTTAATAAAAATCGTCATAAACTTCAACATCCTACCCATCTCATTCCATATATAAAGACAATAAAAAAAATAAATGTAACAAAACTTCTTTCTTTTCCAAGATGTATTAAAACGTTTTCCCATTAATGAAACACTAATATTCCTACAAAACCTTATATTATATTAAAACAAGCAATGTACACACGACATTCAACTGTAATAGTAAAATAACTCTTATAAAGTGAAAATTTTTTTACTACTTTACTTTTCTTCAGAATGAACCAAAATCGTCTCATCTTCGTCTTTCATCTCTTCCCTCATGTTATTAACTCATCTTATTGACATTTCACAAAATTTACACCCCATATGAAGACATAGTATTGTATTAAACTAAAATACATCTTTTTACTGGTTACTACATACACGGTAACCTATTTCTTATGTCTCTTATATTAATGTACATGTCTTCTTTGTAACTGAGTTTTCCCCTACAATTTTGAAGAACCTCCAATGAAAGGTTTATAATCTTTCAAAAGCACCTCTTCTTCACTTTTATCTACAGCAAATATCAAACACCTTAAAGTTGAAAAATAGTACAACCCGAACGGATACAATCCTGGAGAGAAACCAGTCCTGATTCCCATACGAGCTTAAAAACCAGACTTTTAATAAAACACATAAACATAATGAGTTCTGACACTTTCAAATAATTGTTTACAACTTAAAGTACAAAACTTATTCATCTCATGTCTTAAATTATCCTCCTCACTTTTTTATATAAATAACAAATTTTTTATTTTTATCATGCTTAGGGACTTTCCTCTGTTTGATCACGTTGTGTCTCACTCCACAAATCCATCTCAAATTCGTCTATCTTATATGGACAATAAATATATTCCATTCCAATATAACGATTAGACTAAGTACTGTAAAGTCAGTCTCCTTTGCCTGTGATCATCACCACTTTAGTTCAACTTAAATTACATGATTTGCTCTCCTCTCTCTCACGTGCCTTTTTGCATCCAGAAAAATGCAATTGGAAGATAATTAATATCCAACCGCAATGCTTATACACGTCAGAGAAAGCTTCCATCAATCCTATCTTTAAGAAAACTACACCATAGTCAATAGAATAAATTAGCTAAATCTTATTTGTTGTACTGCAGAACCCCCCTCTTCCCTTACATAAATATATCATCTAAATCCCACTTTTTCTCTCCCACTTATCGCAATAGAAATTAATCAACTCAGATCATGTACAGCGCGATTCCAATATTCAACACTTTTTTATCGTGCTTTTTTTGCTACTCGTTTTATGTAAAATACAACTTGGCTCTGAACACTTCCAGCAAAGCCGAATGTACTTATATATTATCACTGTTCTCCTTGGTATCAGTCGTCTGTAATGTTATCCGAAGATATTTACGTCCTTACCATTAATAACCTCCCTATTCAAGAAAGTAACCAATCAAAATACACAATGTTTGTATCAACACCATACCTTTTAAAATTAAATAGAACTAATAACATATTTCTATGGAATTTATTGTGTAGACTATATAAAACTCTCCCAGTTCATCCAAAGTTACAAATATTATTTTTTGAAAGAATACATTAGTTCTCACCACAAATACTTGTAACCCCCCTCCCCGCTAAATCTCCATGGAATACATAACAAAAAGGTATTGCCATTCAAATTCCAAACTTTCTCTAGCCAACCCAATAATAGAGATTTACAATAAACCAAATTATGCATTTTCATAACAAAAAGGAATTTATTCTTGATTACAGTTTTTGGCCTTTTATTTTTCATCTCCAGTTGTTCTAACAAATATTATACTGGTTTTTATTTAAAATTGAAAATTATACGTTTCCCTAGTTTATATTTTCTACCCTCTAATAATCCTTTTAAATCCCTGTATTCCTCCTCCCATTAGCACCTCTTCTCACTAGCGAAGCGACAGAAGCCAGACAGGCTTTCAATTGAAACGGAGGGCATAGGTATTAATTTTGTCGCCCATATTTAATCCAAGTAAATAAAACAATTCTTAATTTTCTCCGGCAGAATAATAAATTTTTATAACTAATCATTACACAGTAAATTTTTAAAGCATTCAATATATTTGTTTAATGTCAAAAAATACTTTCTCAGATCTCCAGCAATAGCATACGCCTGGAAGTGTTAAGGATGAGTGAATGTGTTATTTAATTAGGTTTTATGTGATGAAACAAATGTCGTATTTTTACACTCTTATAGATCCAATAACTCTACCACTACCAGTCGCCTCCACTTTCTTTTTCTATCAATTACGGTGCACCCATCAAAAAACAAAGTTTTACTTCTCCACATCCTCCTTTTCGCATTTTCTTTTTTATTTTTTTTTCTCTAAGGTTAAACAACAATAACCAATTACCCAAGCTGTTTCCTTCACAATATCAATCTCTTTCTTTACTGCTCTTCACGCCATTATCACATAGGTCTATACGAGAAACAGGCAAAGCTCACAGAGACGATCATACGTCGTAGAAATGAAGAGATTGTGTGAGAAGTTTGTAAAAGTAATTTCGTGATAAGACTAATAAGTATATATATGCACACTACCATCCACCCAACAACTACACAAAACAGCAGCTAACCCACTCATAAGTAAACAAAAATTTATTTGGATTTGTTCTCGATAAAAAAAACATTTTTCATCTTTGGTCAGTTTTGTGTTATACGTACGTATATATTCAAAGACAATCATTTACCCGTACGGTCATCCTATGCATATCTTAAATACAGCCGGACGTATATTACCTGAATCTCTACTCATTAGACATTACGCACAGTAATATTCATATTAATCTCTGGCAAATAATATCTTTGTTATACGCACTATCTCGACGTTTCGAGTTCATTCGAAGCCCCCATATTCAGTAGATTGATATCCGGATATTATATACAGAAATGAAAATACGAATACTAATAAAACTTTGGTAATGAGAATGTAAAATTAAAATTACCTTCGAAGAGAAAAAGTAATTAAGTATAAAATAATAATTGCTAATGTGGTTTCGCATGTCGAGGAACTGATCTTGTTTGTTCAGCATCAAGCTAATTTAAGGGTAGGCCACGAAAAGAATCGCCAAACTAGAACATAAACAGCAGACCAGAACTGAGATTGCAGAAACTCAAGAAAATTATATACGCATGTTAGATCTTTAGCCAAAAAGCTTTATACTAATACAGATTCGAATATTTAACTTTTGTTCTAAAAACAAGGCTTTAAAGAAAAAATGGAAAATACCGTGATGGGAGGGGGGGAGCGAAGGGAAGGAAAGAGCAAAGTATTATCGGATGAGTCTACCTGATTTCCTGATGCATTCTCAAGTGACTCCCACTGAAAAAGACTTCACTGATGTATGATATTGGAGGTATACTATCAGAGGACTAATGCAACAAAGAAATTGAGAAACCAATAGTGGGGGACGAATTACTTTCTGGTAAAAGTGGAAGATATGTGTTTTAAGCCTAAATTCCTAGAGTAACTTCTCGCTAAATAAACATCAATTAGTTAGATATACTTGTCAAAGACAGGAAAATAGTATCAACGTTGGCATAAATGTTCCCTGATTTCTGAAATGGTAATGGAGGTGTAGGATAAATAACGGAAAAGGAACTAGCACAATTTTTTGGAGCACGTGGTTTGATTCAATATCCAAGTCTTGAAATGGGCACACAACCTCTGTAGGTTCTAATACAAGGAAAAAGTTACAAGCAAAACTGTGCTGCACAAACGACTCATTTAATGATGAGTTGGAACTCGTTGGAATCTCCCTGTATCCTTGCCAAACAGATAAATTCTCATCTTAGGAGAGGGGCATGATAATAATTCGAGGGATGTGGAAGAATTTCTCAAAATCCTTTATGCAAAGCATCATTTATCCAATTTGTCGTATATTTTTGGTCAGAATTTAAATCCTTTATCTTGTTCGCCATATACGAATCAAAATCTGACTATCTGAAATAACGCAAATATAGGGAGTCATCTAACCCATATCAAGCGAAATGAGCATTTATCTGACCTTGCAGAATGCAAGCCAGTTTGCCTCACACTAGAATCAATTATAAACCTGGACAAGCACCATTGAGACCGGATAAATAAATTCAAGAAAGGAGATATGCTAAAGAATTATCCATAATTTTTATTAGCAAAAAATTGGGAAAATTAAATGATGTGTGTTTTTGACCAGATAAATGACTTCACATGAACTTGAGATCTAATCCATCACACAGCCTGTAACCCTCACATTTTGGAAAAAAAGATATTACAAACCTTATGGATCCCAGAACATCAAGGATTTCCACTACGCAGCCAATTGTTAGAAGCGATTGCAGAAATGGATAAGCAATTCTAAAAACAAATAATCCTGACCAACATAAAGCTTTCAAAAACCGGTTTGTAATCCTAAACTCAACTTTCAGGGGGTGGGGGATAGTCTCTACTTTGGTACTACACAGCTGCAAGAATAGTGGAAAAACAAACCATCACCGTGGCCGAATCTGAGGCCTGGATATTCATGCAAGATTCATTTGCTACCACTACACTAAACTGACTTCATCATTATATGAGGCAGCTTGCGGCATTATCCCAATCTGTATGCCAAAGTTTGGCGGTTTGATTTACAAGTTTAAAATTGACAACGCAACAACCATTTGTTTCAAGTCTCCAATGTCTATTCCTGAGGAGAAAGACACCTATTTTTACTGTATTAGTCGATAAGCCAGGCAACATCCCATATGTCGAGTATTTCGTGTTTCCTGCTTTCTTTACTTTCACACAATCAATCTGGTTTGAGACGAAAGGATGGAAGAAGGATGATATTATTGTGGTAGATATTTGTTGTTATGATGACGCTTCCGCAATTGATTCCACTGTACGTGCTGCACTGGAGGTAAAGGGTTGTTAATTTAACTATTTATATTTTACCAATAATAATTATTTAATCCAAGTTTTTTTGTGGAAAAGAATGCCAAAACTAATCTGATTATGCCAAAATGCTCCATGGACGACCAAAACGATTCATTCTAAAAACAGCCAATGGCCAAGTAGCAGAATCTCAAATGATTGTGAATATTGGATGTGAAATGCCAAAAATCAACGTTGAGTTCAATGGGATGCCATACAACTACTTTTACGCTATTTGTTCCGATGTTGCTGATGAAAATCCCGGCAGGTAATAAGTTCAACATTGACTTCAGAATTTAAGTTTAGGAAATTTTTTAACGATTATTTAATGATTCATAGCTAATCAAAGGTGGATGTTGTAAACAATACTTAAAACTTGGAATGAACCAAATGCATTTGCAAGTGAGCCGATTTCGTACCCGCACCAAACTCAAAGGTGACAAAATTACGACCATTAATCAAACACTTGCGTTTGCATAATAATATATCTGAAAATGAAATGATGCAGTTGTTCTTTACACAGGGTGAGGATGATGGTATCATTATGTCAATATACTTTACTCTGGTGAAAGCAGAGCCGGTCCAACACAGATCAACCCTTGTGATACTCAATGCGCGGAGTTTTGATACCATTGCAAAGGTAGACATTTTTTAGCGAGTCGGCTATTCAAAATGTTTCCATGCTGGTTTCTTTCCTGACAATTTCGATACAGAAAAAAAGACGACAGAAGACACTGATTATTACTTTGAAATCATGACAACATGAAGAAAAATGGTAAAAAGCGAAATCCCTACATTATTTAATTAGTTGGGGGAAAATGTGGTGAAAAATTAAATTTAGTTGCGTAAAAAAATTGCAATTATACAACTCACCCATTAGGTTTGGACACGGAAAACATAGAAACACTTGTAGCTTAACGTCCTGCGCTCCAGAAATATGGACATCCAAGTGGACAAGTTAATATTTGATAATTAGAGCTGGCCAAAATCCTTTTTCCTTTGTAAGTTGTTGTTTTAATGAAGTATATCTCTTTTGAAAGCGTTTTCCCGTTGAGTGAAGTGTTTTTTATGAACCTTCTGCGTTCTTCCGGAGAGCAAAAACCAATTCGTTTGGTTTCTGATCCTGGGATTTTTTTAAACTCGTTCTCTGCCTCAAAATCCGAATATGAATTTTTGTTCTTCCTTCCTCCTTCGAATATTCTGAAGACGGAGACTAAAATGAGCAAGTTCTTGCGCGGCCATTTATAATTTAGTCATTTGTTTGTTGAATATTTGGGAAATTGAGAGATCCGCTTAACTTCCGTTGTAAGGTTGAGATGGAATGTAAATACTGGAGTGAATGATAGTGTTGGGAGAGATATATGGTTCCATTCTCCTTCCTTGGTGTTGAAAGAATATCTGTCAGCAAACTTTATAGGAAGCCGTACTTATGGCTCTGGAATAGAGCCTTTTGGTTAAATGCCAAACTGGAGCGCGCAATTTATTCGGGAATGTTGTGAAGCGTGACATTTTCGTGTTTTGATTTTTTGGACACTGACCAATACCAAACAGAAAACAGGAAAAATGAATCAATCCAAGGTGTTTAATGGTACCACCTGAGAGATTGCGAAGAGCGAGTAAGATGCATTCGACAGAGCTTGGTTTATGATTAGGATTGACGAGTGAATAGACATTTGCTAAAGCAGTAAATCGAACAAGCCACATTTTCATTGCCAAATTTTTAACTGAATTGTCTGTCTTCTATAAATAATGTAGTTTTAGCTTAACAGGAATAGTTTGGAACGATCCATCTCCGTGTTATGTAAGGAGAATCTTGGTTTTGGTTGACAAAAGAAGAACACTTTATAATAAGACGGCTATTTGCATTCAATGAGACCTTATCATGTAAAATCGTCAGTCTGAACGCCTTACAGTATTTAATTTCAGCACGCGAATTGTATTCAATAAGTAGGTGAAATTCTGTAAAGAATAACACATACATTGGTTAATTGTAATCAAGAACTACATGTATTCTTTTAAATTTCAAAACGAGTATTGAGAGTGTAGTAATGAAAATGGTGAATACCACTATCCATCAAAATATGAACTGTTTTCTTAATTCTGGAAGTACATTTCTTGTATTTAGAAAAGTGAGTTAATACTAAGAGAGTTAATGGGAAGCGGCCCATATCTTTCTCATTTGAAGGGTTTTCACATCAAGCCTTGCAAACTCGATTTGCAGGATGCAATTCACTAAATTGCGTAACAAATTACAGTACAAAACAAAGTCAGCTCACGCAATTGAAAATGGAAAACGTGAAAATGCAAAAAATAAATCCGTCCCTTTTTACTCATCCGCCCATTTTGGATCATCCCCTTCCCTCCTGACGGTTCCACTCTATCAGATGGAGATCATGATTTAATTAAATACGATCTGTTACGTGGGAAATATTGAACCCCAGTGGTTATGAATGAATGGTTTCACCAGATAAACAGAAGGAAACATATTTGGAAACGCACTTCAGTGTGTTGCTTAATTTTCTCATCGCCTTTTTTCTAAGCATTTTTGGGTTTCAAATTTTCTTACTCCTCATATCGTATATTGCATGCAATATATAAGGTTTAAAACCCAATTATAATACCGTAAGGATCTGTCAAAAGGTAAACAGAGTAAATGGAAATGCTCACCAAGACGAATGTTAGATTCAGATTCACCATTAGAAACGGTGTATAAAAGTTCCAAGCTTTAATATCTGACATTTCACATTGTGCGGCATACGCATGGAGTGAAGTCATGTACAGCCACATGTGCAGACTTAGAAAAAAATTCAAATAATTTTCATGATGTACTAGTTAGCTTAAATGATTATGATGATTTCCTTCGTAACTGCAAATGTCAAACCAAATTTATTTCTGGATTTCAATTTTTGGAGATGATCCATCATTTGTTCCTACCTATTTGCAGACTGCTACATTTAATTATAAATTTGACATTGCTAATCGCTAGCAGGAGAGTTCAACCTACCCATAAAGGGTCGAACCCCTCTGTCCCGCGCACCCGCCCCCTTCATCCCCGTCCCTGCCCCCTCTATCCCCTTCCACACCCGCCCCCTTCAGCCCCGTCCCCCGTTCCCCTTCACCCCCTTTCCCGCCCCCTCTATCCCCGTCCCCGTCCATGTACTTAATTTTTCCCTTCCACACCCCCTTCATCCCGTCCCCGTTCTATGCCCCTACAACCCCGTCCCCCTCTATCCCCGTCCCCTTAAGTCGTTTTTAACTCTTTTTTACTTAAAATATTCATTCGGAACGTACAATTTATGTCAGCAATATCAGAATTTGTTAGAATTTGCCTCAATTTGTTAGAATTTGCCTAAATTTGTCAGAATTTACCGCAATGTGTCAGACTTTACCGCAATTTGCCAGAATTTCTCAGAATTTGCCTAAATTTGTCAGAATTTGTCAGAATTTAACAGAATTTTAATTTGCCGAAATTTCAGAATTTGCCTCAATTTGTCAGAATTTTATTTCTCCAAATTTACGGCAATTTCTCAGCAATTTGGCTCAATTTGCAGAATTTGCCTCAATTTGTCAGAATTTCTCAGAATTTGCCTCAATTTGTCAGAATTTATCGCAATTTGTCAGAATTTACCGCAATTTCTCAAAATTTGTCGCAATTTCTCAGAATTTGCTGAAATTTATCAGAATTTGCTGTAATTTATCAGAATTTGCTGTAATTTATCAGAATTTACCGCAATTTGTCAGAATTTGTTAGAGTTTGCCGCCATTTGTCGGAATTTGTGAGAGTTTCAGTAATAAATCATAATTTATCAGAATTTGCTATAATTTATCAGAACTTGCTATAATTTACCAGAATTTATCAGAATTTACCGCAATTTCTCAAAATTTGTCGCAATTTCTCAGAATTTGCCTCAATTTGTCAGAATTTACCGCAATTTGTCAGAATTTACCGCAATTTCTCAAAATTTGCCAGAATTTCCCAGAATTTGCCTCAATATGTAAGAATTTACCGCAATTTGTCAGAATTTACCGCAATTTCTCAAAATTTGCCAGAATTTCCCAGAATTTGCCTCAATTTGTCAGAATTTATCGCAATTTGTCAGAATTTACCGCAATTTCTCAAATTTTTTTGGGTTCCAATTTTCTCAGATTGCTTAACTTCATCATAATTTGCTGAAATTCATCATAATTTGCTGTAATTTATCAGAATTTGCTGTAATTTATCAGAATTTGCTGTAATTTGTTCAGAATTTACCGAATTGTCAGAATTTGGTAGTTTGCCGCCATTTGTCGGAATTGTGGAGAGTTTCAGTAATAAATCATAATTTTATTCAGAATTTGCTATAATTTAATAGAATTACATAATTACAGAATTTATCAGAATTTTGCGCAATTTCTCAAATTTGTCGGCAATTTCTGCAGAATTTGCCTGCAATTTGTCAGAATTTACCGCAATTTGTCAGAATTTACAGCAATTTCTCAAAATTTGTCGCTATTTCTCAGAATTTGCTGCAATTCACCATAATTTGCGGTAATTCATCAGAATTTGCTGTAACTTATCAGAATTTGCCGTAATTTATCAGAATTTGTTAAAATTTGCCGCTATTTGTTAGAGTTTGTCAGAATTTGCCTCGGGTTTTCAGACTTTGTCTCGGTTTGCCAGAATAGGGATAACCTCCTATTGTTCAGTAGTACAGAAGCTACGACTAGTTATATTTATTAATTATTCTATTTTCAATGTTAGCGAAGCTAGTTTGAATAATAGTATAAAAGTATTTGTGAATTTTGAAGTCCTTGACTTTAAGGGCGAAGCAACTCTGTGGTGTCATTCTGATCGTTGGAGTCTGGTTTCTAAAATTATCAAAAGAGTTAGTCTATGTATTTCTGAGTAATTTTAGCTTCGTGTAACATGTAAACCGTTGGAAAGCTCATTTTCGAAAAAAGCAGGTACTTTCAGGTTAAGTGCATTGTTGTCAGCAGTTGAAAAAGTATTATTGGTAGTAGTTTGCGTATTTGTTGTATCAGTAGATTGCCTGTACTTGATGATTGATTGTTTCGCTTATTAAATACTTGTACAAACGTTCTTTTGGTAAGCTTTTCTTCTAAGATAAGCCTAGTGATAAGTGCACCTGAGATAAGCTATTGAAGTACGGAGTAGAGGTGGGAAGTTGAAGAAAAATTTGACTTGCTTGTGCCCGCGACTTGCAGATATTTTTTGCTTGCTTGCAAGGTTCTGCAAGTCTTACAAGCGCCTGCAAGTACTTGCGAAAACTTGCAAAAACTTGCTAGGTTACTATTTACAGTAAATTTAGCCGGTAATTTTAAATTTTTCGGTAAGTAAAATTTAAATATTTTAAATCTTTTTACATTACGTGAATTAAAATTTGTCGTTAAAACATTAATACTCATTTAAAATAACCGAAAGATGTTATAAAAAATTTGGATAGTGCAGGTTTTAATCCAAAATTTGCCATATTTTTCTGAAATTTCATGTATTTATAAGGAATAAATTGTTGCAAGTTTCTGCATTGACAAAACTTTTGCACGCGGCTTTCTTGCATTTATTTTAAATTTGTTCTGCCTGCCAAAGTAAGGCAAGTAAATTATTCCCGCCTCTAGTACGGAGTTTCACGTGAAACCTCCGAAACATTCAATTATTCTATTACTATAATTTGCCGTGATGATGAAGTTCGTGTACCTTTGAAATGCTGGCTTAATACATATTTAACCACCAATACCCCGTAAAAACCAAAATATTTTATGTCATTGATTCGATAGTCCATTAATTGTCATTTCATATTTAATACCCTTCAAGTTTTGTATCGTCTGATTTGAATGTCTTGTATTTAGAGGAAGTTTGACAAGAAATTTCTGCTCTATATTGTTATTTGATCCACTTGATGTGTTAATTTCTTTCATTCCTGCACATTAAATCATGGATTTACGATTGGCAAATAATTAATTCACTATCAGGTCAACAAGAGCCAAGCTATTAAATAAACTCCAAACAGCTTCGGCATATTCTGACCAACCGCGGCAAATTCTGACAAATTGCGGCAAATTCTGACTAATTGCGGCAAATTCTGACTAATTGCGGCAAATTCTGACAAATAACAGCAAATTCTGATAAATGACAGCAAATTCTGATAAATTCTGGTAAATTACAGCAAATTCTGATAAATTATGATTTATTACTGAAACTCTCACAAATTCCGACAAATGGCGGCAAACTCTAACAAATTCTGACAAATGGTGGCAAAATCTAACAAATTCAGACAACTTGCGGCAAATTCTGAGAAATTCTGACAAATTGAGGCAAATTCTAACAAATTCTGCCAAATTGAGGCAAATTCTAACAAATTCTGATATTGCTGACATAAATTGTACGTTCCGAATGAATATTTTAAGTAAAAAAGAGTTAAAAACGACTTAAGGGGACGGGGATAGAGGGGGCGGGGACGGGGTTGTAGGGGCATAGAACGGGGACGGGGATGAAGGGGGTGTGGAAGGGAAAAATTAAGTACATGGACGGGGACGGGGATAGAGGGGGCGGGAAAGGGGTGAAGGGGACGGGGACGGGGCTGAAGGGGGCGGGTGTGAAGGGATAGAGGGGCAGGGACGGCGGGATTGAAGGGGCGGCACGCAGGGGCGGCGCGGGTGCGGGGACAGGGGCGTTCGACCCGGAGTCATTAGTCAGCTGCAAAGTATCTGTTTTGCGCAGATTACAATCATGTTGTTCTAAAAAGGGTAGATACTACATTCCTTACA
>LJIJ01004219.1:0-15594 GCA_001718145.1 Orchesella cincta
GACGGCCTACAGGTGTCTGGCGATCGAAGCTCACTACGCTGCACTGAAGCATCGTGCATTTGGCAAGTTTTTCCAGTTTCGCGTACTGCTGGCCGCTGATTGCGACGACTGGTTATGACTTTCACCGTGCCAGTTGTTCTCATCAGCAACTAGGAACTTCCCGTCAAGATATTCGGTGTTCGGATCCATTTGTGGTAACGTTCATCTTGATAGACAAATCGGCTTGAGGATTCAAAAACTGTTGTGTTTGAGGGTTCTTCGTCGTTCTCCACCCTATCTTTGGCTCCTGCATCATTAGAATCAATGAAAACCTCCATTACTTCGTCCTCCTTTTTCTTCCATTCCAATCCTCTTGGCTGCTCCTTCTATTTTCGCTTGGGTTGGGACTCAGCACCCTTTTTGAACTGGCGATGGTCCCCACTTCTCATGACCGGTTGATTTGGAGCAGATTGGAGGGTCTTTGCTGTTGCTTATTTGCTGTCGTACGATCAGTTTCTTTCTGTAGCCTTAAAAAAAATTAAAAAGTACTTAGCGAACACTAACTGATTATCACCTTGTTATAGTTTTGAGAGTGTAATGCTTCGCAAAATGCAATGTCATTCAGCGTTATAAACTTGCTGCCGTTCGAGGTGGCGACGCGTTGGTTACCTGTTTTTCAAGATTTGATCTGTCCGGCCACAATGCCTCTCGGATGCGAGCTTGCAAACGTGTCTTGATCTCACAAGAGAGATTTGCATTTCTTGGCATGGGCGTGTGTGTTCAAGGAGCTGTTCTTTGAGTGAGCACCGTCGAATCTCGTTAGGACGACTTTGCACTCGGCAGCGGTAGTGCACAAAGTGGGAAGTTGAATTGTTTTGTTGGCAGGGTTGGTGGGTAATGTCCTTTCCATTCCAGCTTGGAGGTGGAATGCAGAGATTCTGGAGGTTCTTTTGTCGACGATTAAAGTCATCTTTGGCGGGTTCGGATAGGAGTTCGGTGAGGCGTTACGCACTTTTAGAGACAAAAAGACGAGCTGGTTTTGATGTTCTGCTTGAGCTAAAGGCCGGGTTGAATTTGATTTAGATGGTTAGGAGAAGACGTTTGAGAACTGATCCGTTGCTCCAGCAATCGGACGATATGGCAGAAACGGGTATGAAGGGTCGAGTTGTCCAGTTGGAGCCAATCTACGCGGCGGCTTGAATGACTCTGACCACGCTGGTTTAAGGTGCAAAAATCCTGCGTTGTAGAGCCGGGAAACGCGTTGGCAAATGATGCATTTATGTAGCCGTGTCAGGATGGGAGTACGCACATGACTCGCTCGCCCCGTTCTCTGCAATATTTATGGTAGTAAAAATGTTATTGCCAGCTACCTGCTTTCCTACTGTTAACGTATCAATGCCAGGATCGTCGGCAACAAGTCAAAGAAATCGGAAGCAATCGACAGTAAGTTGCGAGGATTGTAAGGATATGGGCTTGCTTTGAGAAGAGAGAAAGGAGGGAACAGACGAGAACAGATAGTTCATCGGTTCATTTTATGATCGCAGAAAGCTTTCACTGTTCAGAATGAAACTTTTCGTCTTTGTTCGGTTCGGAGGTGACGCATTCAGATTGCTTCTTACTATGGCAGTAACACAGAGCCATAGAGCGAAGACTCTCAGGCTTAAGAAAGGCAACGCAATTTCAAGCAGTACCAGATAAAAAGGAAAGTAGCTAAATGCAGCGCATTCCTTCCCAATGATTACTCGTAGCTTTGGATTGTCCTTGTCATTCCGTAAAGTAAACAAACCTTTTTCTTTTTCTCCTAGCTTTTCTTGTGTCAAAGTTGAAGGTTAAACTAATTAGAGGATCGCAAGACGCGCAATAATTAGCCACAAATCGGGTTGTGGAGATTAAAAGTGAGTTTTTGAAGGCGCTGTTTGAACGTGAAACGAATGATTTTGGTGAGGTTGCAATAATGAATGGATTTTATTGTGTTTTTCACCTCCATTAAGATTAATTGTGAGTTAATTGTGGAGGGACGGACCCTTTTCATCCGGACTACTCTCTTATCCTTTGTAACGTATTATTCCCCATGTTGAGCATGAGATGAGGATGAAAAGTACCTAAAAACTTTATAACTTCCATTGTCAGTTGGTGAAACTTATCAGAAAATATTTCAAACACAATTTCAACGTGAAACAGATAGGAACTCGTGATTTTTGTGATGGTGATTTTGCTCTCGTTTAAAGTTTGTTTTCTTATATTTCTTGAAATCTTGCATAGATTGCTCGACACATGTCGGAAGTGAAGTTTCTTCCGATGCGCCGTGATTGAAAAGTCTTTTCAGTGCAAGCAATGCAAGGATGGCAGGGTTTTCACTGCCGAGCAAAAAGACGAGCACCGTGCTTGGCACAAGGCCCAGCGAGAAAGGGAAGCGAGAAAGACCATCTCGGACAAGGTAACATAATAATTTTTATGAACATTTCTCTTTTGGAAGAATACAAAAATATTTCAATTTTATTTTAGAATGTCTCCCGTTCCTTCTGAAGTGACTTTGTTTGAACCAATCTCATCCCCGTCCCCACCTGCCAGAAAGAAGAGGAGGTCGGTTAAAACTTACGACACTGGCGTGTAAGTTATCTTTTTTTGGGTTTGGTGATCTTCTCATAAATAGTGACAGTAGTTGACTCCTAATTGTTTTTTTTGCAGAAAGCTTCGAAGATTCAAGACAGGTTAGCGTTTCTGTGAGATGAGACGCATTCATTCCTCTTGAATAGCCACATCAAGCGGAAACTAGGGCTGCAATTATGGACATCTATTTCAACTGTACTCCTCCATTTTAATATTATATTATAATGACGCCCTTTTCCCAGAATCAACAAATGGGTTTCACCCCACATTGGGGTTCCATAAATAGTGTTCGCGATTGAATTCCCCGTGTCTGAGAACCCATATTTCGGTTTCTAAAAAAATCTAAGTGACGCCATGTTGAAGTGGCGCCCATTAAAGAAAGGGTTACATATAGGGTTGACGAACCCAAGATAACTTTTGACCTAGACATGTTAGAGACCTAATTCGTTTTGCATGGTAATGGCAGGACAATTATCCTGATAGGTTTTTTGGAATTAGGTTGATTTATGTATGGACGCCGAAGTTATAGCGGTTTCAAAAAATCATAGATGGTAACCGAAAAATACAAAATCAGAAATTCCAATTTTTTTCCAACTAGACCTAACGATATCAAACTTCTGGCATTGGATTCGGTTTCTACATCGCTTTTTACGTATAGGTCTCTAAAACTATTGTCAAATAGTCACCTTGTATGGATTACCTATGGCTTCAAACTTTGAAGACCTTTACTGCTCCAGCGATCAAAATTCGGTGTATGGGCTCGTGTTTTACATGTTCTATATGTATTCGGGGGTGAGGAAACCGAATCCAGCATTAAAATTTAGGTATCTTGCAATACTTTGGAAATACTTGGCATAGCTTATGAAGGGTATGTGATGACACCCATGCCGTGTCCTTCCTATAAATCAGCACACTTCGTATGTATCTCAGAAGAATTGCAAGATACCTAAATTTTAATGCTGGATTCGGTTTCCTCACCCCGAATACATATAGAAACATGTAAAACACGAGCCATACACCGAATTTTGATCGCTGGAGCAGTAAAGGTCTTCAAAGTTTGAAGCCATAGGTAATTCCATACAAGGTGACTTTTGACAATAGTTTTAAGACCTATACGTAAAAAGCGATGTAGAAACCGAATCCAATGCCAGAAGTTTGATATCGTTAGGTCTAGTTGGAAAAAAATTGGAATTTCTGATTTTGTATTTTTCGGTTACCATCTATGATTTTTTGAAACCGCTATAACTTCGGCGTCCATACATAAATCAACCTAATTCCAAAAAACCTATCAGGATAATTGTCCTGCCATTACCATGCAAAACGAATTAGGTCTCTAACATGTCTAGGTCAAAAGTTATCTTGGGTTCTTCAACCCCTATATGTAACCCTTTCTTTAATGGGCGCCACTTCAACATGGCGTCACTTAGATTTTTTTAGAAACCGAAATATGGGTTCTCAGACACGGGGAATTCAATCGCGACACTATTTATGGAACCCCAATGTGGGGTGAAACCCATTTGTTGATTCTGGGAAAAGGGCGTCAATTTATTTTCACTTTGTGACCAGTTTTGTATTTTATTCGTAGTTTTTTTTAACAAAATAAACTGTTTTAATCAGACTCATTGATTGAAATGTTGAATGTGAATATGAACACTCATATTTCTCCACTGCACCAAGTTGAGATAAGGCTGCAATTTTGAAAGGGTTCTGGATTAGGTAGAAAGCCCTGTAATTTTTTTTATAAAACCATGCATTTTTTCAACGTTCAGATAGAGAAAGTAGTTGGGTTACAATCAGCGCGTAGGATAATTGAACAGGGCAATGTGCATCCTTCTCAAAAAAAAACTTAACTTTACAGACAGGCAACGATGGAGGAAATTTTCCAGCTCCTGCCCGATTCTTTTTACTATCAAGAATGAACCTTTCTCGATTTCAACAGAACAAAGTGCACAAGAGCAGATGTCTTAATTTATCATTTGTTTGTTTTCAGCTTTTCTTCGCTGTAACTGACTTGGAACCCTTCAGAACTGGACGAGACGAGTGAGCTCATCCTTCCTTGCAAATTTCCATTGACATTTCGGCCAGCTACAGGGGAAAGGCTTCTCCCCCGTGTGCGTTCTAGGATGGGCGATGAGGTGGGAGCGTTTGGTGTAGTCTTTTCCACAGCCTTGGAATTCACATTTGAACTTCCGTGGTTGATTAGAGGATACACCCCGAGACCTTCTGAGAGGAGAAATACCCTTCAGATCGTCCGCAACCGCATTTTGAGCAGGAGGAGCTCTTGGTTCTGGTGAGGGCGATGGGCTTATTGTTATCAGCTCGATGCTGGAACAACTTGCTTTAGAGTCCTGTTCCGAATGAGCCAAAGCATGAACCTCTAACTCATCCTCGTTACTCGCTTCAACGTGACATCGGCCACAAACATAGTATTTATCATCATCACTGGCCACTTCTGGGGAGTAGGAAATACAAGAGGGACTCTTCCACTGGTCTCATCTCATTGGAGGTCGAGGCTACTCCTACTATTTGAAAAGCACTGTATTCTGAGTTGTCAATTTGAAAATTAGTGTCAGTAGAAAATCTTCCAGACTTAATTAAATAAATAATAACTAGCAACAGTTCAGTTTCAATTATAAATCAATTACTTTCTCATATTACACTACATATCATCATGGTTCATTTCATGGTCAAAAGCTCAAAGGCGACGCATTCAGGTTGCTTCTGATTGTGTAGTCACACAAAGCCTGTCACCAAAGAGAAAGTTGCTTCTTTTGACATCTTTTACAGGACGAAGACTAGGAAATCATTTTTGAGGAAAAAATTGGTGCCAAACCTTGAACTCGAATTTAAGTAAAGCAGGATTAATAGCTTTATGTCTAGTCCCACGGCAATTTCCTTTGTTTGCTGCACACAAATGTTTAATCTTTCCAATCTGACCCTATTTTTGAGCTCATTAAGGCTTTGATTATGAACATGAAATTATTAATGCCAATCGATCAGTCTCGTAGTCGTCGCCTTAAAAAGTTGGATATGGGTGCAACTTGCTCTGCAACATATTTAGCGTATCCTTGCCGTACAATTTTTCCTCAGTCTAATTAGGAAATCCACGAGAATTATATAAACCCGGGGAAATTATTTTCTTGGTCACCCAAATGCCAGACAGACTCAAATAAATATTTCAAACCAAACCGTTTTGAGTCGACGTTTGAGAAAAACTAGCCAGAATCAGTTTATAATTCTACTTTCCTAGCCACCAACCATTCGTTCTTCTCATTTCCGTTTCAATAACTAGTTTACTTATTAGTCAGTCTCTGCGTTAATCTGTTAAATTAATTAGGAAATTGAAATCCCTTCAAACAGCGTTTAAAGGTTTCAGTTGCTCTACACAAAATTGCATCTTTAAACAATTGAGAAATACATCAAAATGCTAATTCACGAAAATCTCATCAAGTACGTTGCTTTGCATTTAAAGCAACAGCAGCTTTTGGGTTCGTCAATGTTTACAATGAGTACCACTCCAAAACCAAAACTTTTACTCTGCCGCAGCAAACACGAAGCACACAAATTGTGGGCAAATATTTTTGTTTTTGCCATATTCGTTATCCTGCTTTGGTTTCATCTTATTTACACAACTAGTGATGAGCCATTTGCAATAACGTTGGAAAGTCTCGTATTTGCTAACTGCTGGTCATCAGATTTGATTCAGTTATGTATTATTACCTGGAAAAGAGAGGACATGGCAGAACTTTTAAATTTTTTTCTGCAATTTGAATACCAGCTGCATGGTAAGAAATTAAACAACGTTTTCCATACTGAATTAGATTTATAATGTTCATTTTACTCTAGATTGGAAATTAAAAAACAAACTAGGACGGATGGACAAACGGTTAATCCAACTAACATTTGTCGCCTGCTTACCCTGTGCTTCAGTTGCTGCAATTCTGAACCCTCTCATGAGATGGTTTCGGCCTTGCACTTCTGCACAATTGGATGGATCTTTCTGCCAGAATGCTTAGAAAATGGTGAAAGTCATTGGGTTTTGGTTCTTTAGCTTATTTGACGATGCTGAACATGGCTTTTGGTTGGTTTATCCTCGACAGTATGGGTCGATGCATTTTTCACCTTTTTGTGATGTCGTTCTTACAATGTTGCTGTTTGACTCAGCACTTGCGGTACATCAGGAATTCTATGAGTGGTGACCGTATATTGCTATATAGACAACTTCAAATTCTAACCCGTATGTACAACAAATCTCAACAAATTTTTCTTTTTGTTTGGCTCGAAAACATTGTCTTTTTTATAATTTTTGCGAGCTACGCTGTAATTGGGAAAGGGTCGGAATTGTCTATGCCACAACTTGCATGTTTTGCATATTTTTCTCTGGTGTGCATATTGATGATCCAACTCTTTATCTCTGTGTACGCAAAACTGTTTGAGGAGTCCACAGTTTACCAAGACTTCATACGGGAACGACTTGTTGTCAAAGCTAAGAAACGTGATAGAAAGTTGCTGAGCTGTGTTGCATTGTCTTTTTCTACTCTGAAGGTTAACCTTGGGACTGCTAATTATGTCGAGAAAATGACAGCCATTAATATGCTGAATTTTTGCTTGGATCAAACGGTTTCTCTGCTTCTGATGTAGTGATGCTCAACTCACTTTAATATGGAATTCAACGCTATTTGTAATATTGAATATGTACCAGTAAGTGTAAGAAAGTTTAAGTTAAAAACGAGTATGAATTTAAGTGATAAGCATTTAAGTAATCAGTTTCTAATAGGTTTTATTAAATCAAGTAGAGATAGACTACCGATTTATGCACGTAATATTTATATGAAGCTGTTTCCATTAATTAGAATGTTAGTTGTATGCCACCATGTCAACAACACAATTACAATATAATGAAACCACATTGTTAACAATAAGATGGTATTGAATTATAAACAAATTTTAACTTATATTTAGAAGAGTACAATCTTTGTGAATATACAAATCTAGGTACAGCTTTTTACTGTTGATGGATTTTTTGCCCAATTAATCTTTTAAAATAACTTTTTGCAACAATTTAAAACAGTACTTTGTCGTATTGGTTTCCATAAGTGACGTGAAAGTTGATAGGTGTCACAATTGTTTTTCGATATTTGATGGAATGGAATATGTTTACGAAGGTTTCTGGTTGAAATAGTCAGTAAAAGTGGAACTAATCAGTATATAGTGCCTTACAGGTACGAACATTCGATATATTGCAATAATTTTAATAAACTTACAGACGAATGACGTAGACGTATGTTTAAAATATTTTGTTTGCCATTTCATGTGGGTTAACTTTTTCTGCTATTAGGTTCAAACAAATGGTTTGACAAAAGCTATTAAAATGTGACTAAAAGCTTTCCGACAAATCCGAAAAAATGAACCTCATTTGCTTAAAATATGGTAAATATGCATTTATTGCTGCTCCATAAACCTAACATGTAAATTCCAAAGTTATGTTTTACAGAAAACTAAATACAGCATTGTGTTCAGCGTGACAAAGTACCCTAGAAACACTATTTTACGTCTTTTAACTCTCCGGGCACCAAAGATAACTCCTTTGTTAGTTTAGCAAAACATTTTTGACGCTTTCCATAGATTGAAAAATATTAATTTATTGTACCTTTATCGGAAAATGCGAACTTATTATTTTTAATTAAAGAAATATTTTTTCCAGGAATCCGGATTCTTTTCCAGTGATTTGACACACGTACAGTCATACATCAAAAGAATAGGTATCCTATGTTCTCAAATTTTGAATAAGCCATAACTTGCAGAAACATTGAAATAGTTTTCCAGCTCTTAGCTATAAAATTATCTACATTTAATTGGCTTTCTTTGGACATATTCATCAACAAAATTGGTTTGCTAATTTTTTAAATATTTGCAAACACATACGATTTGGCAAGATTTTAGTTAGCCAAAAGTATAGGTACTTTTCAAAAATCTCCTGTAATCTTTGATTTTATCCAAGAAATTTATTAGTTTTATGTTTTGATACGTTAGAAAAGTGTTAAGTACTGGTTTAGATCCAATACAATGGGACCATTGTTGGAATTCTAAAAAATATGGTGGTTCAATGGAATGGCATATCAGGCCACGTTGAAAGGTTTTAAAACTCGAGCCAATGAACGAAATCAAATGCTTTTATAGTCCATGCGGTGCCAAAAATGATGGGAAGTCGTAATAAAAGAAATTCTATGAAAAAACTACACTCTATTTAGTTGCAACTCCAAATAAGCTCCCAAATTAGTAAAATCAGCATCAACCCTATAAGGGGTTGGGTACCAAATTTGACTATAACTTTCGAAATCGATGAGGCAAAAACTTCAAAGTGGGCTTAAAAGAACGCCCAGAGTCTGCCTAACATAATACACATAATGTCAAGTTGGTACATACCGTATTGTGGTATCTGTAGGCCACGCAACTTCTGAACAGTTGCGTGAAATTAAGTCTTCTGTTCACCCCCTTTGCCACGCATAGAATACATAACTGTAACACAACTACTGTTAGTGTATATCATATTAAATATGCGTAAATGAAGCGTGTCTATTGTTTTGAACAAAAATTTGCAACTGGAGAATCAATTTACTCCCCTTATAGCTCGTTAGAGAAAGAGGCTAAATTGAGCCTCATAATTATTAAGCTGTGTCGTAGTTGCGTGGCCTACAGATACCACAATACGGTGTGTACCAACTTGACATTATGTGTATTATGTTAGGCAGACTCTGGGCGTTCTTTTAAGCCCACTTTGAAGTTTTAGCCTCACCGATTTCGAAAGTTATAGTCGAATTTGGTACCCAACCCCTTATAGGGTTGATGCTGATTTTACTAATTTGGGAGCTTATTTGGAGTTGCAACTAAATAGAGTGTAGTTTTTTCATAGAAATTTCTTTTATTACGACTTCCCATCATTTTTTGGCACCGCATGGACTATAAAAACCATTTGATTTCGTTCATTGGCTCGAGTTTTAAACCTTTCAACGGGGCCTGATATGCCATTCCATTGAACCACCATATTTTTTAGAATTCCAACAATGGTCCCATTGTATTGGATCTAAACCAGTACTTAACACTTTTCTAACGTATCAAAACATAAAACTAGTAAATTTCTTGGATAAAATCAAAGATTACAGGAGATTTTTGAAAAGTACCTATACTTTTGGCTAACTAAAATCTTGCCAAATCGTATGTGTTTGCAAATATTTAAAAAATTAGCAAACTAATTTTGTTGATGAATATGTCCGAAGAAAGCCAATTAAATGTAGATAATTTTATAACTAAGAGCTGGAAAACTATTTCAATGTTTCTGCAAGTTATGGCTTATTCAAAATTTGAGAACATAGGATACCTATTCTTTTGATGTATGACTGTATTGTTAATCTCATTGAATGATTTATAGATAGATAGTCAACTAGCCAGCCAAAATTTGCCTACATTATCAAATGACCGATTGTAATTGGAAGCGTTGGCGTCGATCGAAACTCAAAATTGCTGAAATTTAATTTCCCTTCGTGGATTATGTCGTAATTATGCCGTCCTTTCAATCCCTATAGTCATTTAAACATTTATCATGTCATTGTGGTTGAAAGTGTTCCTAGATAAATACGTGGGTGTCCTCTATAGAATAAAAACTTAATTCGGCAAAGGCAGAAATTGATACCATCTTTTTGCTTTGAAAAATTTAATGGTTGTTGATTATTCCACAACCTTACAGTTTTCCACATCAGCAAATGTTGACTTCCTATTTTATAAAGATTTATCAGCACGCAGTCATAAGGAGCAGAAAATGACCGCGTGCAATAAAAATATGAACGGGGCAAGGAAAAATGAAGCTAATATTATGTATTTAAAATACGCCAGCACCACATCGAAATGAGTTCGTAACAATTTTATTTAAAAATTCCAGGTTATGTCACACACACATAGATAGTAAACACTAACTTCTATAAGAAGTTATAAACAACTACAACCTAATAGTGGTTAACTATATTGTTATATATTCAATGATTTTACAAGTTAAACAATACAATTAATTACTTACAGTGATAGGATTAAATACGTTTTTACACTTAAAGACAAGATGCTTTCTATAGCATTATATTACTTTTCAAATACTAAGAGTAACTGAACGGAAAGGTTGACTGCAATATCTACACACTTAAGAGGGGTCAGGGGCCGTACATACAAATCCGGTCCAAGATGCATTCTAATGAGGCCACAAGACCTAAAAAATTTGAAAAGCCATCTTTCTTGAAATCGCTGCCGTGGATTTGCAACGAAATTCAATTTCCTTTTCAATATCTGAAACACCTTTTCTGATTTAAGATACACACCAACAACTCCTCCAAGCATGACCACCAACGCCAAAGAGGCATCTAAAACCACCGTTCCACAAAGACCTAGCGGTAAAATATTTCCGATATTCCAATCCAGACGAACAAAACTCGCCAAACCTATGGCCTCCGCGGTTGTAGATGCAACGACTACTGCTAGGAGAACTTTCTTCAAAACCAAATTTCCCAACAGGGATAAAACCTGAATATTTCTGTACACAAGCCCAACTTTAAACATTGACATTTTTTTATGATGAAGTGAAAGTTTAAGAAAAGCATCTAAAAAATCTTTCATTGTTAACGTGCAAAGAATTTGAACTCCTGCCACCAAAAAAATTAACGCATTTACTCCGAAAACCCACATGTAATGATTAAAAATTAGAAGCTGCAGTTTTAAAAATGATTCCGCCATCCGTTTCCAAATACTGCAGTTGGGATTGAATTCACTGCGACATTCCCATAAAAGCCAATAACCAGCCAGGGACGGTTTGCATGGATTATTCCAGTGAAAACCATAGATGTTTATAGCTGAATACATTGTGGCCGTCACCGGAAGCAAATATACAAAAAGAAGGTTGAACTTTTCCACAACCGATCGAGAAGGATGGCAGTTTATTGCTATGAAAGTTAAATAAAACGTAAATCTCACCAAATTAAACTAATATATGATAAGTTGTTACCTTTGCGATTAATTTTGTCAAATTGAAGATATCCATTGACACAGGCAACCAAATCAGCCGCAGTTCCTTTGCAGATTTCAAGAAAACAGCAGGAAAGTAGCAGAACGACCACGCTCACTCCCCAAAGTATGGTAGCAGTTATGCCTATTTGAGAAAGCGGAGGTCCAATAATTCCTTGCAATATTATAGTTATAGTCACGAATTTTAAAATATAGCCCTTGAGTAGCTGTTTGAAACAAGTTGGTTTGGGTGCCAGTTTTAATTTACTTAAGTTCTCATCCCACTCCAGATTCAAGGAGAATGAGCCGAGCTTCACAAGTTTTAGAAAAAGGTTTATATGTAGGAGCAACATTTTGGAGTTGTAAGGCAAAACGGAGTTTGTGACCCAATGTTAAGAAATGAGCACAGAACTACCCACTCATTATATGCTTGTTTTTCATTGGTATTCCTTTTTGTAAATCTAGTGTTCGATATCTTTTTTACCATCTATCATTTTATGGTCTTATATTTTATTTGGTATTTTTCACGAAACTTATGCCTACCCATACTTAATTTGAGATCCCCATCAGAATCTCCGCTTATGATAGTCAATTATTAATCAATAATCATATATTCATGTCTTTATAGGATTGTTTTTCGTTTTGCGGTCAACGCGAAAACATTTAGTGGTTTCTGCTAATGTAAAAACATCGTTAGAACTGCCGATCGTCTTCTCATATAAAAGCTGTGCGTTATACATGAGGAAGTTATGAACGCTCGGCTTGAAATTGGAGTGGACGTAAAGTACTTTTTTCTGCAGAGACAAAAACACGTGAGCCAAGCTCTCTCACATGCTATTTATTGATTGGTGTTTTATTTTCTCCAATTCTTTAGACTTTCGTTCAAATTGAAGTTCTTAAACCAATCAGCCATATATAAACTAGTTCATCCTTTATGAAATTTTGCCTTTGATCATGAACACTGTTCAACCATAAAACTATCAAATTGCAATTATTTTCAGAACAAATGAAACAAATTAAAAAGGATAGCAGGATGACTGCATGAAAAACACAAACTGCTTGGGCTAATTAATTTAACATCATAAATAGAGCTGATGGCATGTTCCTGCTGACCACTGCCAATCGCAATAATCGGTAACAAGTCGAAGATTTTGCATGCCAAATTAATTATATATTTACTCGAATCAAATTCAGGTTTACTGTGTACTTAAAAACGTTCAACGTAAAATATGATGAATGTTTCTAATTAATAAATTGAGAAACTTGGTTTGAAAATTGATTTTTACTTAAAAAGGAACATGCGAGCACCTATTCAAAAACGAATAGCATTTGCACTGCTAGGTCGACTGAAATATTGACACAATCCAACGGTGTAAATTGCAAATCTCATACAAATCCACCCCAATATGCATCTTTACCGGTGCAAGACCTGTAAAATGTTGGAAGCCATGTTCGCTGAAATTTTTTCCTGAGTATTCCATATAATTCAATTGGCATCTCAAAATCTGAAACACCTGTGTGGATTTGAGATAAACCCCGACAATTCCTGCAAACAGGACAACCAGCGAAAATGATGCGCTCACAACAATCATTCCAGAAAGAGCTAGTGGAATCAATTTTCCAAATTTCATACCAGCCTCATAAAGCTTGCCAAACAAATAGCTTCGGAGGCGATTGAAGAAATAACAATGGAAAGGAGGATATTCTTCAAAGCAATATTTCCCAATACGGATAAATTTTAACGTTTCTGTACACCAGCAGGGTTTCGTAGGCGTGGTTTTGTGGCCTGACCAAATGAAATGTGAAATAAAAACCGTGTCCCTATTAAAACGTGCATGGATCACTGGAAAATATTAAAATGTTCAGGAGTTGAAAAACAGTACATTCTTTGTATCGCACAAGTTTTTTCAGTAATTACCAATTACCTATCTTAGTTTAGTAAAACACAGTGCTTTGTCTTCATAACGCACCACATAGTCGTAGAATAGAATTTTTTTAATAGGCATTATTTGGTGTCGATATTTGTGTCTTTTGTTTTACTCTAAAGGCAGTTTTCTGTAACCAAACATTGTAAAGAACCTGATTCCACCCTTTAAAGTTTCTAAAAATCTCCGCATGCGAGTTAGGAGTGGTTTTGTCCCACAAGACTTCGTTTTTTGGGGTAAAAGACATTATGAACTCCTGAAGGATTTTGGCACAGCTTCCACTTAGCACTCTTTGTCGTATAGGCAGAAATATAGCTCTTCGACTTCACAACACAGCTAAGTGGAAGCTGACGGTGTTACGCCGCAATGGCAACCGGAAGTTGTAAAATACATTAAACATTAAAATGACAAATTCAGATTTCCGAGTTTAAATATTTCTGAAGCCCACCTCCTGTTGTTGCTAGTGTGTTAATTTAAGGAGTTCTACCTTTTAAGGTAGAAAATAAAACGGAAAAATTAGTTTTTATTCACTTGAACTTTTTAATTTAATGATTTTTACGTACTTTTATTTGCAATAGAGGCAAATTGCCATCAGATTCCACTTAGCTGAGGGTGGCGTTGTGAAGCTATGAAGCTGTACTTAATTAGGATATAGGTGGCTAAGTGGAAGCAAATGGCAAAAATTGTGTAGGAAAAGAAATGTATCGATTTAACTGAAAAACATATGTCTTGGGATACAAACGCAGCCACTACTCCGACATTTTCTGAAACCTTAAACTGTGCCATAGGCTTCTTCACAATATGTTAACCTAGAAAATCGCATTTTAATCTAATAAGGATAACAAAAAATCGACACCCAAAAATACCTATGAAAAAAATTGCCATTCTACGACTATGTGCGCTCGTAGAAACTCGTGAATCAGTTGCTACATTGGCAATGGCTTTGGTAGAACAAATGAAGAATAAAAATATTTACAATCCTTAGTACAAAAAAAGTTTTGCAAAGCCTTCGGTAAGGCTTTTGTAATTTGGCTGGTACGCCTGGATTGTTGGTCCATCCTGGATCTCCGTGACGCTACGCTCTTGTTCACCAGACCAACTTTAACCATAGTGCTTTTGTTTCGGAGAATTGAGAGATTCTGAAATGATTCAAGGTAGTCTTTAATGGTTAGTGTGCATAAAATTAGAAATTCTGCGAGGTTACCGTATTTACACCAAAGAACCAAAGGCAATGATTCCCAAGTATAACTTTTAGTTTGAAACTACAAGAGTTATCTGTTGGTGCCAGAGAGTCGAGAGAGTGAAATAGTGTTTGCTATGGTACTTTGACACGCTGAACACGATTCTGTTTTAGTTTTCTGTCAAACTCAACTTTGGAATTTTCCCGAACGATTATTCGTATAGCCTTATACAACAAGTAGGGAATTAAGCAGGTGAAATACCACTATCACTATACTTTGTCAAGTCTACGTCAAGTAATCACTCCTCTGCTAAGCTCAAAAACCATTTTGAAACAATGCATATGCGTATAAATTATTATGAATTTGAAAGTAAATTTAAATGAAAGTAAATTGAAATTTCTAGAAAATGGGGACAGGAATACGAGATGACTATATTACGGTTGAGGTGCTCCGAAAATAATTCCTTTGTAACCTCCAACTCAATTTGTAATCCAAAGTTTTATTAGTTGAGAAAAACAAACACGTTTTTCTTGTAACTTATTGTCCAAAATACATTACAATTATTAAAATGTTGTGGAAAACACTAAAAATTTGATTCAAAACTGAGCTGAAGATAGAATAGAAAGTGGTTGAAATATTTAATGAGTTATATAACTTAGTATTTTTATGTTTTAATTGGTTGAGAAGCCCCATTTTCACCTAGTCTAGGGCTTTGTCTAAACAGTTTTGATGATGAAAGAAATTTCATTCACAGTTCCTTGCTGCTCCATATCAATGTAGCCCAACTCAATATTCCCCATTTCTGACTGGTATATATACAACTCAATGCTCATGAGAGAGTCAAGTCGCATTGTCGA
>LJIJ01004220.1:0-15589 GCA_001718145.1 Orchesella cincta
AACACTTTTGGCTCACAAGTATTTACTAACCGCATATTAACACATTTCCGAGAGAACAACCTTTGCCAGTTTGATAAACGTTATGTTCCAGCAGTGAATGAAATTTCATAGAAAAAAGTCAATAACCTCCTTTGAAATCTAATAGTATGATCCTAATATTAAAGTCACTCATCCTAAGCGGATAAATATTTGATTAGCAGCCAATACAGCTGACAGACCCGGAAGTTTTCCGGTCAAATCGGATTGGGTCAACTGGTATTTGTATTTCATACAAAGGGGACTTGGTGTGTAGTTTAAATTTTTTAAACGAGCTCCTATAACGTTACTTCAATTGCTGTTAATTTGAAGTTTGCGGAGTATAATATGAAACCGAATCATTACGACCGAGAAGGAATGGAAGCAAATATTTCTGACGGCTGGCGAAACAAGTAAATACGAAAATTAAAGCTAAACTAATTAACAAAAGTATGAGCTAAACTAAAGTTTCATTCTTTGATGAGCCAGGAACATTCTCGTGTTAATTCAATATGATTTCTCTCGCTTTAAGGCAAAATCGCATCTCTAAACACAAGTAATTTGTAAAAGTTGGCTTTTTGCTGTCCCTTTTTAATACTACCAGAAATAAAAAGTGCCAATTAGGTGTATTTTATCAACTCCAGAAATTTCTCTTTGATTTTATAATAGAACTGGTTCTATGGCAAGTTTTTAGTATTACTTACGCACTTGGTTGTTTAAAATTGAGTCGCGTCCACAACGTTGTACCGCCGGCAGCTCCAAAAGTTTAAGTTGGATTGTACCCTCCCACAAAGCATTGACAGTAGTGGGAGTTTTTGTCACATAATCTATATTCCATTACCTAATGGAATCAGTAGTTTGCAAAACCAGATGTTAAAAACGTTTACGGTTTAGAGTATTCAAGTTCTATACACATATGTAATACACTAATGGAGCAAGTCAAGCAAAACCTGGAAAGAGACTCGAATATTACAAAGTGTTCTGAGTTGGAAAGCTTGGATCCTGTAGGCTCTAATGTTCGCAATCTCATGAAAGAAACTTCAAACAGGTGCTGTCATTCACCGAAAACATGAAAATGGTACGCAATCTCTGCCGAAAGGAAAACTACTGTCCAATTACAGCTCTTGTTCTTTTTTAAATACTTTTGTAAATCTCATGAATCGTCATCTCTCTGTAAAGACAACTGCTAATATTGCTTTCATCTTCAGGGCAATATTGTAGATTTTACTTTTAATAAAATTCATACGTCCCAAATTATAAGTCGTGGGTTTGGAACTAAAGTTCAAGATGAGCCTTAGGGTATTAAATTTTTTACATATTTGTCGCAGAATCCGGTTTTTATTTGTTATTTTACACTTACATATAAATTCACGTTTTTGCGATGCGATGACAACACAGAGCAAGTTTGATGTTATAAAAGTCATTTTCTACCAATATGCCTTGACAAACGTTTCCTAAAAAGTTAAGGACCTAAGCCATCTCAAAAAAATTGTGTAGGGGTAAACTTTCAACCCACTTTTATGTGCAACACTTTGTCAAAGATGAAAGGGTTACGTACGACTTGTAATGCAAAGCAGCGGTGACATCTTTAATGATAATGATCATAGATACTCCTTTCCACACGAACAACGGATGACAAATTGGTTCGCTTCATTTCTAGCGACTTATTCAGAAGGTTCTTCAACTCTACACTTGAGACATAACAACCATATTGGGGGATGCGAACGCGTGCAATAGTGTGGGTAGTGGAGAGTTCAAATGAACATCAAAGTTAATATGAAAGGCTTCATCGACATGAATGATTACAGAATGAGCAGGTTGCTAGAGTCCACTTTTTACTGACAGTTAGGACATAGAACGGATAAATTTAGATTTCAAGGAAATTTTTTTTATTGGTGGGAGTTGGGAGTCTGGAAAAGCAAAAAATCGCAATTTTAAATCAACCATGTTAGGGAAGTAATGGAATTCTGTTTCAAGTAAGCTAAAATCATATATTTTATAACTATATAGTTATAAGTATAATAAATTAATTTCGTTCAGACTAAAATTGTTAACGGTATAATTTCTACGAACACAACTACCTAAGCATCCTATCCGATTCGATTGAAATAGGGAGTTTGTCAATGGGTAATGCTCCCCTTTTATACTAATTGAATCAGTTTTGTTAATTATTTTTTCTGTTTTCCACAGAATTTTACTCGCTAGCAGACGCATGTAGTTTTTTGTAACCACCTCATTTGAATGGTTACATGACAGTTTCGTAATTTAAAATTTGGTAAGTCATAGTACAGCCTTTGAAAGTTTGATTGGTTACTGAGAACTCATTTGTTTACTCTCATAATGATGTCTGTAAATATTAGCTGTTTTTACTGATTAACAGGACATTTTTGGATGAAAGTTGACTCTTGTATGATTCAAATTACTTGCAAGCCTACTCAAATGTCTTGGCTAAAATGTGAATAAGTATATTTCTAGTATACTCTAGTACTGCTATTTAAATGGACTAAAGCTAAAAACTACTTTTTAGAATTAAATAACAGTCAGGTTTTAAGCTAGTTAGCTAAATAACTTAATCAGGCGAGGTAATCATTACTTGGGGGAATGAAAACCGTACTTATGATTAGGAAATATTTCATGAATTGATGTTTGCAAACACTGGTCTCTCATTCAACCGGATTGTCAAGTTGTTTGTAAAATAAATGTAAATATTTGGTAAAAATGGAAGCTGGGAATATTTATAAGGTCAAATGCTAGTCGATTTATATTTATTATCTCATTTAAATTAAATGACCACTCTAGAATGAAAATCGAAATTAACTGTGAGACCGGAAAAATATTTGTAACCATATGAAAACGTTGGGAGGAAAGCACATACGGTTTTATAACATGGTTTCAAATGTCAGTTTTAACTCTCATGTTACTACTTTATTTTTAAACTTAATTTCTATTTTAACTTAGCCGTACATTACAAGAGTGCTTCATACTTTGAAACCTTTTTTATAAGAAGGCTGCAAGCCTTGTTATATATCGATATGAAATGAATTAAGCTACCCATATGTAGTAATGATTACAGCACAAGCTGTCAAAGTTAACATCACGAAAACTGTTCAAAGCGGGACTACAGAAAATGGCCACTTAGGCTAATGCGACTAGTTGAAAATTCAATGCATACGCTTCAAAATCTTTAGTAGTATGCAAATTTCAGAGCAAAAAGCTTGTTTATTAAATACTATAAAACTGATGAGGAACATATAATAGTATTAAAGGGTAAGGAATGATCATTTGCTACCAATTCCACTTCCGTGCTGGAGCTGGAAGATTCAGAATCCATAGGTTCTCCTTATTACAACCATAAACCCTCTCTCTTGATTGCCGCTCACCTAATTACCTCTTTTCTTCGGCACTCTTTGTTGAGGAATATACTTAAGAAATCGTTTGTCACTACTTCAATTAGGGATTAAGCTTTCAAACCAGTTGGAAGAGTGAAATTTTAAAAAACCGATGTGAATTGCGTATACATAACCTACCTTTTATTATGTCCTTTACAAAGATGAACATAAATTATTATTCGTAGGAGTATGCATGAGTTATAACTCAAGAGTATTTTCACTAGTAATGGGTTCCGTAATGCTGTAAATATATATAATTAGAAGTAGCACAGCTTTTAAAGGAGCAGCAAAGCGACACGTCATTACTGTCTCATACAATGACGATTCACTCTGACTTTGATTCTAATTGATGATGTTCCCCAAGCAGCCAAGGAAAGGATTAAATAGCCAGCTTTAGCTTTCCTTTTCTTGAATTGTTCTCAAGACGAGAACCAGCTAAGGATATACCATATCTTTTTTATTTATGAATTTTTTCGACCATTATAGTCTTGTTAATAACAAATCTGTATACACATTCGGGTCTAAAAATTTAAAAAAACCGGCCAAGCCAGCACAATCATTAACATCGAACAAACCGTGAAATCTTCAAAGAAGTCAGGTCACGATTTTCGGAAACCTAACGAAATGTCAGCTACCCAGTTATCCCAATAACAACTACAAATGAGTTATTATTGGGCTAACTTTGCTTACCAATATAGTCACTCGAATTTATGTGATGTTCATATTTGCAGGATAAAAATTTCGATTAAAAACATTCACCTATTTGTCAAATAATACTCTTGTCCGTTTCTGGGCCACTTGATATATATTCATGAAAACGTTTATTCGTCGTTTATTATCCACTGTTTCATTTAAGAAAATAAAATATTATGTAGCCTGCTAATTCCTTTTAGCACTATTTGAGATTTATCTCAGAGTAGCCGAAAATCCCGGATTACGACAATCGGATTACGGGATACCAAATACGAATTTGTAATCCAAATTTCGATTTTAGAAGTCCATAATCAACTTTTAATTCCAATCGATGGATTTTCCGGGGTCCGGATTTGGATTTTATTAAAGACGATGGTATTTGTATGGAATTTTCCGTCAATGTTCTTGTTTTAACAAGAAAATAAGTGAATTTTTTGAAAAATATGAGGAGCTGTACTAGTTTATGTAATTTTTATGTATTTTTAATACTATTATGAGTGCAGAATTGGAAGGAAATGGTTTTAGGAAAAGCAAAAGCACAAAAACATATTCGGATTTTGGAAATTTAATCCCAAAAATCCGGATTTGGATTTCGTAATCAAGAATCCAAAATCCCAGCTTCGAAATTTGCCTAATAGAATAATCCGTAATCCAGCAAAGTGGCAGGGCCGGACCGTGCGAGGGCCGTACTTTAAGAAATGTTTAAAGAACCGCTTCTCTAAAATTTTGAATAAGAAATCATATTTTAAGTTGGAAAAAAGATTTTCAATTTTCTATTGCATTCATTTCCAAATCATTACATTCGCAACGACCAGCTTTCCCCACTCCCGGAGAGATGTTGGTCTGAGAAGACCTTACTTGGACCCTGATGGGGTCCCGTGTGCTGTGAGGGACTACTCACGCTACTTGATCATGGCTGTATCGCGTTCCCAGCAGGAACGAAATGTGCAACACAGGAATTGAAACCTAACGAAATGTCAGCCACCCAGTTATCCCAGTAACAACTACAGATGAGTTATTTTTGGGCTAAATTTACTTAATAATATAGTCACTCGAATAGATGTGATGTTTACATTTGCAAGACGAAAATTTCGATTAAAAACATTCACTTATTTGTAAAAAAAATACTCTTGTCCGTTTCTGGGCCACTTGATTTATATTCCTGAAAACGTGTATTCGTCGTTTATTATCCACTGTTTCATTTAAGGGAGTAAAATATAATGTAGCCAGTTAATTCCATTTAGCACTATTTGAGATATAACGTGATTCGTTTCAAAAGTTGTTGCAGGGCCGGACTGATCATAGGCCAGGCACTGACGAATTTTCCCTTACTGTATGAGTTTTGCGACCGAAGAAATTTCGATCTAAAAGCCCACTCCATTTCTTCCCACTCTTTGTAAAAATAAATCAACCTCACAGCTAAAAATATTAAACGTAGGACCGCACGGAGTTTGTTGGGATGGTCCTTTCTAAATATTCGAAAAAATTCAAGTGTTTTTTCCACTGTTTTCCAGCATAAATCAAGAGACCAGTTTTCAATACGAAAAAGAACGGATATTATAAGACCCGTTGTTCGCTTATATCAGCAACTATTGTATTATCATCAAATACGTTTTACTATAAATAGAAAGTCAACATTAGCTGAGGAGTTATTTCGCCTTTTGGTTTAGCCTGGCGAAGTGAGTTTATAACTTTCAGTTCTCAAACGTTCGTCAAACAAGCCGTGACACTTTCATGATACTGTTGAAAATTCGTGAATCTAATTAATAAAAATCTGTAGCTTTATCATTATATAGCCAACTTATACAAGGACTTAATTTACTGGTAGACTTCCTAGCACTGAGATAAGCTATTAATGTTAAACCTTCATTCTAGAAACAAATTATCCTGTAGTGGGCCTTTGAGTTGACGTGACACTATTGAATGATGATAAATGACATCCCCTTCCTGTCTGTCTTGTATTTTTACTTGGTAACGCAGCGTTAGCTGGGTGGCTGGAAAGACTGACTCTCACTTCACATGACTGCACGTTCTTAAATTTATACATTTATTACTAAAATTATATGTAGATATCATTCTGCCTTTTGTTGGAGCTCCAAAATCTTCAGTGGGTTAGCTGGTAGCAAACGTATTAAATAACCTGGTATACATTCTCCATCGTCTAGAAGTTCAAAAGAAAGTTAGCTTTTTTTATAATAAATGTAAACACCCTTTTGTTCCAATGTATTTACATTTTCACATGGAAAAAGCATAGCTGTATATGTGATCTATTGCTAATATTCCATAAAATACTTTCTAAAATCTGACTACGACAACGTGTAGGAAGGAATATTCGTTAGGTTTGTTTTTAACATAAACTGAATAAATTCCTATTTAAAATGTGCTAGAAAATATTATTATTTGCGTAACATACGCAAGATAAACCCGATTTGGGAATACTTCCTTACGCAAACTCAAGGACAACCTTATGAAACTAAGTTGCTGTGATATTAAGCTCTTGTGTTGAAATCATAGTACGAGCTCTTTTATCCATAATTTGTGTAATGCTTTGAAAGAACTAATCATGTAATCTCATCGAATATATCTTTTTAATAGCTAGAATGTTTTGTTATCAATCCGAGAAACGATAAGATTATGGACGATTAAAGAGCCGTTTACGTCTCCCATCCCCACAATATAACAACTTGAAAAACGCTTACCGCTTATGACAGTCATGTTTGTGGCGATAAAAAGTGCACATTACGCAACCAGCCGTGATTTTTTCAAACCGTCAAATTAAGTCAAAATGAAACGGTAAAAAAACCTATAAAAACTTTAAGTCACTTTAAGTAATTCTTTTAGGTTATCGATACAGCAAACAGCCGTTCTACAGATTGTTTAACTTTTGTCGTTTTCTTTAACTATTATAATAAAGAGCGTGAGAGATTTGAGTGATATGAGTTTACGTCGCAATAAGCAACATTTGAACAGTCATGTTAATTACATAATCCAAGCAGTTGAGGGGTGTAAGCGCGTCCATGAAATTATCGTTTCCTAACTTAATTAAACGAATATGATTATTAACAAACAATCAAACGACAGTGTTCCAACAGCAAGAAGGGGTATTAAGTTCTCCACAGTCCACGGTAACCTTACAAATACAACCAAACCAATTACAGACAGTAAAATTGTCGTGAGCACAAATGCAAATACGATGTTTAGAATTATTTCGTTTAAAAGTAGTGCCAGAATCTGAATGAAGCGGTAAATAGTTCCATTTCTGTACACATTTCCATTCGTTTTACGGAAAGCAAGATATAAAAACGTATCCAAGTAAGCTGTCAGTGTCAACGTGCAGAGAATGAGAATTCCTCCAATCATCAATGCCACAACGTTTGCTGCAATCTGCCAGGTTATGTGGTTACAGATAAATAACAAAGATTTGATGATAATATTTATTCTAAAAGATTGGGACCAGTCCTGGTGACATTGAGGAAGTAGCCAATAACCAATCAAAGAAGGTTTACATGGGTGCCACCAGTAGAGACAATCAAACAGGAAAAAAGTCAAAACTATTCCAGATCCTGGGATGAGGTAAGCTAGTACGCAGTTAACTGATTCAATAAAATTCAGCTTTTTCCGCTTGTAGCTCCCTACAGAACAGTTTGTAGTTAACCTTTGTAAGCTCTATGCATTTTCTTGAATATTATATATTATTTCTACCTGTAATATACAAAGCATCAAACTGCAGGATTCCATTGACACAAAGCACTAGCTCCGAAGAATGAATATTGCAAATATTGACAATGCTGTTAAGAGCGAGCAAACTCCACACGCAGACACCTACTGTAAGTTTTTCAGTAAGGGAGTAATTTGAAGTGATCTCTTTGAAATTGGCAATTATTTGAAATATTAATAGAACGATTAATAATGTGTGGATATGACATGCTATACTAGCATTGGAGTTTTGATCCAATCGCTTTAGTCTTTGTGACCTGCGATGCCAAGTAAACTTAAGCGCTCCAGTAGACTCTGCTAGACTAAGGAGTCCAGTAAACAGTTTTTGATGTTGTGTTAACATGTTTTGCATTGGTTAAATTTTAATTGAGTTTTATGTAGAAAAGCAAATAAAATATTTTGATAACTGTTTCTTAATTTACGAGAGTGTCATGGTTTGTTAAACTTTCCATGTTTAAATTGATGAGCAACTAAAGTATTGAATTGTTTTTCTAGTGACCTTGTGGTTACAACTAGTTCCTGTTAAAAGTAACCATCATGTGTATAACGCTATTGCTTCAACGTTAAGGTCTGTTGAAAAATTATAAACTCACGATGTTATTTTCGACTGCCAAAAAACTGGAGAAGGTAGAAATGTAATTTTTGTTGATTCGGAATGAAGAGTCTTTACTTATGCTTTTCACAAAATTTATATCCCGGGATTTATCTATCTGGGAGTTTTTAGGGATACTCCGAAATTTCATAAATTTAGCTATTGAAAAATTATAAACTTACTGTGTGATGACCCTGCCATTTCCACACGTATTCATACTGGCCGATTTTCCAAACCAATATGTGATTCTAAACTCATGCCGGTTCCAACCATACTACACTCACCTCTAACTCTTTGGTCGTATGGTACTTACACGGCAATATTTCTGATGCAACCCAATTTCGACCATTAAAAATAAAAATTTCGGTGTTCTCATGGCAATATGCGGAAATCGTGGGACAATCAAGCAGAATCCTCATTCCGAATCAACAAAAATTAAGTTTCTGCCTGCTCCAGTTTTTTGGCAGTAGAAAATTGCATCGTGAGTTTATAATTTTTCAACAGACCTTATTTAAAATAAAGTATCGATAAGTTAATTCAGATAGCCCATTTTGATAAGATGAATTAAATTTATTTTAGAGTCTCAGAATTAGAAATTAGCTGATAGATAGGTAAAGATGGAATGATAATGAAAACAACAAGCATTAATTATCAAAGTTGGAAATTGAGATGAAACACATGTCTTCAAGGAAATCATAATTTCGCATACATTTTTAGTCAGATACGTGTCCTGAAAAACGCCGTATGACAAGCATTTGATTACTACTAGGAGCATAGAACCGTTACACAGTGAAGATGTGAAGTGATTGAAAATAGATAGCTCGCACAAAACTGTTAAACTTTCTCTTTGATATGGAAAAATTACATTACAGCCTTATTATGACCAATTTTATGAAATAATAGGTAACCACTTAGCTGAATTAAAATACCATTGATAATTTTTAACTTACGAAACATTTGATTTTAAAACTTTGCATTAAGCGTCGCAACACGAATTTGCAATAGGATTTGTTTGCATTCTGAAACATTCAAGCTTATTTACAGAAAAATCTTGAAGAAATTTAAAAACACAAACAAGTACTCCCTTGTCAGTTATAGCAATTAAAAACCAAGCATATCTTTTGTTGAGTAATGCAAGTCAAGTATTATATGACCCAGAGCTAATCCTTTCGTACTCATATTTATAGAAAACATGATGACAGATTATGGTAAAATTTAAAATCAAAAACTGACAGTTTGAAACAACAAAGATATCATTTATTAGTTCCCGTTTTTACGGAGTAAACTTTAAAATTGCGTTGTGATATAGAAAACCACATCACACTGAAAATTTGTCTCAAGGCAGTTTAAAACACTAAGTTATCATAACTCTCCCAAATTTCATTTACATTTTGTAATATGCTTGAAGAGTGCTCAAATTTTCACTACATTTGAAATGAATTATTTGCAGAGCACAGGTCTCATCAAAGTAAGTCACCATTGTGCTGGAAACTCCGAAGTTTTTTTACATGATGCGACTACTTCCCAGAATATTTTAAGTGGAAACCTATTTGCCTCATGATTCACGTAATAAGCAGCTGACTTGTTTAAATACAGCACTCCAACCCTTTTACAGATGATTACTGATATTAAATCATAATGAATGGTTGAGCTTGAACCTATTTTTGCGCTACATTAAATTTCAACGTGAGTTTGACCCTTGAAAGCATTTTGTTATAAAACGAGTTGTTCATTATTGAATAATGAAATCACACGGTCACACCAATCACTCATTGTATTTAAGCACAGGTTGCGAATTTCAGCAAGGGCTGTGACGCTCACAATCATAAGGATACTAAACGCACTTTTTAGAACGGATGTTGACTGAGCGCTCTCACCAAAACTCTCATACGAGGTTGTGACTGTTGCTAGTTTGGCGTGATTTATTTATGAATTTCTAAGCTTCCATAGTCAAATATGGAAACAACACAGGTACTTTGAAGGCAGTCGTGAGTAGTGTCTAATTGCGAAAACATCAAACCCACTTATTATTCAAACGGAAGGATCTGAAACACAGATATTACTCTGACGTATACACATGGTCCCATTCAAAAGGCGTTCAAAAAGTGTGATTCAAAATTTGAACTCCAAGGATCATGTTTCATTAGCCACAAAATGGGTTAAAATGAGTAGTCACAAAAGTTTAGCGCCTTCTGTGCGTCTGTTTCCCTTTCCACGTGTAAGTGGAAACCCGAAATTTGATAACATGTAGGGTAAACGAAAATGACAATTAAAACAAAGAAAAATTGATACATTGTCAGTTTCTATCACTGAACATTTTGTCTGTAATGGCAAGGGTATCGTGGTTAAAAGTAGACTGAATCTTGAAACCAGGAGAAAGCAAATAACTTCCAAGGATACTCCTCGACTCGTAACTTATAATTTAGTCTACCTGGGATAATTAAATCTTGGTTTTATCTTTGCATAACGTAACGGATATTCCGAATGCAAGAGCAAGCATGGAAAACAAACGTAACATACGAAGGAAAATCTTCCCTCTCTTGTGTGTAGATGGTTAACCACAAATTATTTATATCATCGAATCGATCAAGGACCATACAAATTATACCAGATGAAGATTTAGACGAATGAACGCTCGAAATTATGCATAGCACACAAAGAAGTTATCCTTCAACTGCAATGTTTTACCCAAATGTAATCGGCGTTTGCAAATGTAAAATTATTTTGCAATGACAAAATTCCGTTCAGTTGAAATGCAATTTTGGCATGATGCATCACATTTACCAAACTGACGAGCTTTGGTTTGATCGTCTTTTCTTTATGAGAAAAAAACAATAACAAGGTGAAAACAAATCGTGAGAAGGTGAGGACTCAAGGTGAAGTTCACGATTTTGCACTGCAGTAGTCAACTTTATCAAAGCAAGTCTGATAAACTTTTTCTTCTGCCGTGAGAACTTTGGAGGAAGAACTAAAATGCATATTGTTTTCGTAATATTCTTTCGCAAGTATGAATGACTTTTGTGACTAATATTACAATGGACAAAGTCCAAATTGTGAGATTTGATTTGATTCAAGTTCACCATTAATCAACATGTCGTACGAAATCTGGTTTTAATGTACAAATTCCGGAGCGCAGTAATGAGCAAAGTAAATATCAAACCCAAAATATTTCGCATGCCAATAAAATCCACTTTACATATTTATTTAGATATTACATAAGTCTGTAAAAAATTTTGAAACAGTTTTGAAACGCTTTTTTTAAATTGAAGTAGGCAATCAAAGTTTAAACAAGTTATATTTATATCGTCAGAGGTTCAGTAAATTCAGTTCTTGCTATGAAGCCATTGTAGCGTTCTCAAGAAAAGAAATTTCATTTTTATATTCCAAGATCCAAGTATCCATATCCTCACGATTTTCTATGAGAGTAGATTTATTTACCAGGAACCCGGTAGAGAAGCTTCCTCCGTAGAAGCCCACTACTCCGCAAAATCCTGATTAAAATTAAGCCATACAATGAATTTGAGAATCAAATAGAATAAACAGAGTGTAAGCAACTTACCTATGCCATTACAAAGCGGTGGAAAACCGCTCACGAGTTCAATATTACTTCCATCTAGTTTTAAGGTGTCTCGAATCCCAGGAACATTTGACATATAATATGAAGGTTTGAAAAACTGCACAAAAAATCTTACAACGGACATTGGAAACCAGCCCAAAATTCTCGTCAAAATCAAACTAGATTTCAGAGCGTAATGTCGACTGTTTACAGAAACAATGAACTTATTCATTTGATTCAATCGGACAATAGGATCCTGAAATTCGGTTGGTATCAATTGGTGTCCAAAGTAAACCAAATTAGTTGGAAACTCGTTGGGATATGGAAGATTTGCACACACTTTGGCAGCAATGGTATGAGGAGCAATCCGTACTCCCTTAATTTTTGCCATTTTCAGTAAAGATCCAAGAAAAGCTGATTGACAAACTGATTCTGTAGAACACTTATAAAAGCGGCAAATGCGTCGCATTGTTCCTTGTGAAATTTTCGTGCTTGACCTCCCATACAATTTGCCACCAATTGCTTTTACACTGGGAAAACGATCGGTTGTGTTCCAAAAGCTTTGTAGAGTTAGATAAGGTTCCAATATCAGACTATGCATTGCTGAAATAATTTTGTGCAAAAGTGGAATTGAAGGAATAGGAGGATTAACTGGATCAAATATAAATGGGATCGCTGGTTGGTCTGCAATACAGTTTCGTATAAACTGAATGCTTGAGATGCCGTCCATATAAAAATGGTGTGTTTTAACTAGTATAACGCTGTTGATTTTCCCATTTTCTCTGCATTCAACTTGTGGAACAATCAATACCTCCCATTTTGGTTGGTTTTCTGGCCACTCATCATCAACAATCTTGGCTGCAACACCAAGAACTTCCTGCTCCTTCAAGATTTTTGAGGTTTCGTTCATTCCTGGACAAAATCTGATGTGGTGGTTAAAGTCAATCGTTCTGCTACAGTCGGTCACACACAAAAAATGAAATTTTTCTATGAATGAATTTAGAAAACTTCCGTAGGGTCTATGTCCATTTGTATCCCGTTGTAGAATATTTTTCCGTAATCTCTTCCTAAAACTTGTAATATCACAAGGACCATCGACGTATATGAAACAGAGCATGTTGGAAACGTTTCCAAAAGAGTTCCACGCAGCAAAAACCGTATCCGAGCTATCTACAAGTTTATATTTACTGTTGTGAAATACCACAAAAATTAAAGAAACAATGAGACGACAAGGAAGTATAAAAATCAATGGAAATAAAAATGCAATCAAAGCTACATACACGCTGATCAAACTAATTGTGACTTTCAGAAAATACATGACACCACTAAAGGTGCCTAAGGAATGCAATTTCAACATGATTGTTTCTTTGTGCCTCTGAATTTAAAATATGGGAACTGGTCCAATATGCCAGTTCTGCATATTGCCACTCGAGCTTTTATTAACGACTGCCAGCTTGAAGAATTTTACTTGACCTTTGTTTCAGATTCTTAGTATGAGGTGTCATAAAATAAGCGCTTCCATAAACAAAACATGCATTTTACACTTTTTGCATTGGTGTGAAAATACGTGTGATTGATACCTACATTTGTTGAATAAGGAAAGCATTCCGAATATATTCCATGTACACGGAAATACAGTAATTATTAACAAAAAATATATCACATTGATATAAATGCAATTTAAAATGGCTGTCAATTCAAGATGAAACTGTGTACCTCTACGAATTGATCACATCAAAATTTTTGGTGCTTAAAAACTGTAAACAAGGTTCCAATGAACTAATTTTGCACATGATTGGTGCTCTTTAATGATCGAGTCCATCAAAGATAAATCAGAATTGCAAAAATCCAAATATTTGAATTGAAGATCGACAGACAAGATAATTTGCCTTCCTAATGTGTATATACACTTCGACATGATACTTGCTACCTACCAAAAAGGAAGTTCGCAACTATAATTAGGTTGATGTTGACTCGTTTGACGTGGTGTCTGCGAACTTGCTGTTTCCATGTGTGGCTTAAAGAAAAAGATACAGGCATGAAAGTAAGGAAATAATTTTCCTTATGAGCTAACTAATAGATGCATGTGAGACAAGATGAATATAGATGAATAAAATGGTGAAGTATAGGTTACCATGCATTTTATGTAATTATACGCAATTGTTGAAAGAAACCATCCAATATTATATATGAATCTATTGAGCTGATGGACGCTCGGAGCATAAATTTACCTACATTTCAAATACGAACTCTTGTTGTTGTACAATTATACCTGTTGCTTGCAATACGACTACCATGTCAATTGATAAAATCAAGCTGTCAACCTTGGCTACCAAGACGAATTTGGCCGTTTTTCCTCTTAGCAAATCAGTTTCATTATATCAATTCTGTGGCGAAGCTAATAGTGGAGTAAGAACAAAGGAAGTTTTTCAACCCAGAATTTTTCATGCATGTCGGCAAAACTCACATGATGCTAAGTGTGTTATAATGAATACCAAATTGAGTAAGCTGACATATTCATGAAAACGTGAGTAAATGAAATGTTTCAGACTAGTTGACAGCTCAATGGTCATTTAAAACGCTGATCTTACCGGCAGAGTGTCTAAAAAATGTATTATCTAATGGAAGTGACTGAAAAATAGGTAACTGAATATATTGGATCGGTTACATAAAAATGAAGCTTCAATAACGCAAGAGAAACAACCAACAGGAAGACGGACGACCTAAGGGCGCAGAGGTCATTTACGAGTGAATGAATCATTTTTATATTTGATATACCTCAAAATAAAGAGAAAAAATTAATGGACATGAAGATGAAAACATGTAGCTGATTTACGTAATCATCAGTATTTGTTGAGTTCCACGTTCTAACCTGGGAAAATATCGACTTTAATTTCCCACAGGAGAAATTGAAAGAGATGATGGTAAGACGTCTGGTCTATTTCTAATACAATATTTATACGAAATTGGAATCTCTAGGTAAAATGATCAAAAGACCTGGTATGTTAGCAAAATAACATTTTGATAATACCGAAAAAATAAAACAAGACTGTAAAGCAGCAAGATATTTCATTGAGTGGATAAAAAGTTACACAATGTGTAGAACTTGTAATAAAATTAGCAATATATCTATATCTTAAAAATTTCAGGCTAGTACACTGACAAAGGTTGTTCTCGGGGATTTATTTGCAAAAAAAATCGATTCTATGTACATAGCACAAAAGTAATCGGCAAAATCAAGTAAAGTACGTAGAATCAAATGTAGGGGAACAGAATATGTTGAAATAAAGTGACTTCACGTGCTAACATTCCGACTGCTTTCATTGCGAATTTAGAAGAAGGATAGCACAAACAAAATGTTTGTGACAGTTGCTTTACTCTAAATATTGTGTTACTCTGTCAATTGTGTCAACTCATAATGTTTTTCCGGTTTCCATACTTTGATACAGATTGAGTGCGACTTAATGATGAAAGTTAAAAAATGTTCACCTTTACGTGAAATTATATTACAAAAACACATTAAAAAACTTGCGTCACGTGATCATCTGCCGTCTAAACATTTGTCCACATGATTCTGGCTTAGATATCTATGTGTCAGTTCTCATCGAAATTTTTATGGCAGGAATG
>LJIJ01004221.1:0-15582 GCA_001718145.1 Orchesella cincta
CTCATAGATTCTTTAAAAAATATTTGCAGAGTTGAAACAAAACCGCTAGTTCAATAAAAAGATCGTAAGAAACTGGGAATTTCAGCATAGTGGAGGCTTCAGCCAAAATGCCGCTAAAGTTTCACTGTTGGTAGCGGTAATTTGAAAGATTAATAGCCGCAATAAAAATTAAATTGAAGATATTTTATTTAATTAAAATTTTATAAGTATTTACACATGTTTCCTTATTACTTTTCGTACGACACATTCTAAGTTTTAACGTTCCTAACGTTTGATGAGAAAGTCGGAGTTGCTAATTAATTTCAACGAAGAAAATTGTTGTATTAACGTAAATTTGGCATGTTTGTATATTTAGCAAGCAAGCAAACATTGCAGAGTGACACATGTTAATAATTCTGAGCGGCATGTCAACTTTATCTTTGGCTTCCCTAATCAATGTTCTGTCAACAAAAAATCCTCCAATTCAACTATAATAAATGTCTGGGTTTTTTAACTTAACCTAGCAAATTAAATTCGACTTAAACTGACATTCAATACCAAACTATTAAACTTAAATCATAAGTGCTCATTGTCAATTAGATTAGATTCCTAGAGAGGAGCTTAAAAACTATTTTGCTTATAAGAACACAAAGGAACAATATTGCTGCCTGGTTTGATAATTTTAGCGGGCTTAATTGTTTTGTAAATAAACTGAATGCTTTAAGTCAGTCGTCTTGTCTGGGTTAGGTATACAATCAAAATTATAGAGTAAATAACCAATTTCGTTTTATGGCCTACGAACTTTATATGGGTGGACCGTGGCCAACAATTTCGTACTAAAGATAAAGAGTTACACGTGCACGTAGTGTCGAATTTCATCTATTCATCTATCCAAACCAATAATATCAAGATGCTTTCTCAAAAAATACTAAAAACTTACGGAAACGCCATCAAATTGGCTTCATCATTCCCAGGTTTACCAATAATCTACAACCAAAATACCGGATTGTTGGAGCACATTAACAAGGAAAGTACGATGATTTATTCTTCCATTTGTCTTGGTCACTGGGATTTGCTTTCTTCCTAAACCTTACTATTTCGGCCAAGGTAGCATTGCAATTAAATCCCTTCAATTTTTGGTCGTCACTCTTTACCCTAATGGCTTACGCAAATTGGAATTTCGGGAAAAACTTTCAACAAATCATTGGATTCTTTAACAATTTCCACATAATGGAAAAACGAATGAGTAGAGGTACGGTATTTATAACCTAGTTTGCATTATTCATAAAATTTAACATATTTTATAATATTACAGATGGTTTTACATACGAAGAAGACCGAAAGATTAAGATAGCTGTAATAAGCTGTGACTGTATTCTAAAACCGCTCCCAGTCATGTCCGTTTTGTGGGGAATAGGAAGCATGCTGATGCCTTGCCAACCCGTTAATTTCTTTTCATTTATTACACCCGCATTTGTTTGCAGCAATAACGTATCTATTTGGATTTATGGATGGAAAGCTGCTCTTGGAATCTCAAATATTCTCACTTTCTACATGGTTTGTGTCCCATCTGCCATACAATCCGTACAAATATTGCTAGCAGCGTTGTGTCTTCGGGAAAATGCGAATGTGTTTTCTAATTGTTTCCAAGAAAACGCCAATCACCGAAGATACTACCCAAAAACAAAGATCATTATGTTTTACAGGCAAACACAAATTTTAACTGGTATTCTAAACTCATTTCACCGACATTTAATGCTGTATTGGATGCAGGTTACCAGTTTTGCCATGATATCTTTGACTTACGTAACGATTCGTTGTGCGACTGCTTCATCGTCAACCATTCCAGTATTTCATCGAGTTGTATGCCTGCTCATTGCTGTGGATACCTTTTGGGCAATACTGGCAATGTTTGGACTATCATCGGAACCATGTGTCTGCTCAAAACGGGCTCTACAAATGGCAAAAAAGGAAATGCAAACGAATGATAAGCATGCTCGACGGTGGATAAAGTCATTACGAGTTTTGAAGATTGAAATTGGAACAATGAATTTTGTTGAGCGAAACACATCAATCAATCTGCTTGACTTTGGTATAAGGCGTATAGTTGATCTCCTTTTGTTAGACTAAAAAGAAGGAAAATTTTTAGGCGTGGGTAGTGTTTTTAAAACTAGTGACGTTTGTAGTACTAATTAATTTTGAATTAATTGATACAATTATCTTAATTTACTAAAATTCTTATTTTGGTTTGGTATTTAAATAGATTAATTTATTAAAGTTGTTTGCAATGTACGGCTTCAGTACAAATGTGTAGTTACTTTGGCAGACTAGAAAGAAACAGTTATAATAATTTATTCATTAAGTTTATTCTAATAACATACATATGAAAGCACTACGCGTATGTTTGTATATTCTTATGATGTATTATAAGAAATTATTTTTTGCTGTGGAATTAAAAATATTCATTTGTTATGATATTCTTTAAATCAAATACTTGTATATGTTTTTATAAAATGTAAATAAAAATGTAGTTAAAGCTTAAACAAGGATTCTAAAACTAAAACTACATTTTATGTGTGTTATAATTCTGACATGCAAAAAACAAAACGCATTTAGACTTCACCTAGTTGTATAATTTCGTGCAATGATGTATTGCGTGAAATGTTTTTGATACAAAAAAATCGTTCTGAACATTGGTATTGGGAATTACATACAAACAAAAACCTCAAAATTTTAACGCACATTTTCAAGCTTGGGAAAGCTGGGTTAAGTAAATATTTCATTTCTACATAAAATAAAAGACATTTGCTTGTTTCTCCAAAACAATAATGAATCTGGTTTTGTAAGTAAAAATATTCCAAGGAAAATCTTGTAATTCCAACATATTCCATACTATTTCCATGTACTTCAGAAATTATTCCAGTTTTTTCGTGCACTTCTAAAATTACAAATATATAACAAACATGACATTTTCTAAAAAAACATTTTAACAGCTGGTGAGATTTTAGCCAAAATAAACCAGGTTTGTATTAAAATATTTTACGCAGCTTGAGTTTTGCGATGTAAAGTTTAAAAACTAACATCCACAACAAACCAGGGGGTCAGACTAATGTATGTAGAACCCGGACATTTGTAAAGGTATGTATGTATACTTGAATGCCAAATACATACCTTGAAAAAAAAGCTGTATTAAATAACGTTTAAATGCGAAAATATTGAAAACAGAGCATGTAAATTTAAAGAAACTTCGTGTTTCCAGTCTTCATACTACAACTTTTTGGGTAGTTTGACATAAGACCTTTTGATTTGTATAAAACCAGGAAACCATGTTTTTCGTCAAGACATATGGAGCATAAAAACAAACCCTGACGTTATATCACCCAACTTTGACAGCTAACATCGCAGTAAAATTTGATCTACATTCAAAATATATTTTAAAACCACATTTAAATCACACTTAAAATCTTCTTTTCTGTTTATTATGTGTCTGCCTTTAGAGGCAAATAACTACCAAATTTGATTACTTTGCAGCGAAAGCGTACACACTAATACCAGTTTAAAAATATCAGTCACATCTTATCTTACTCTAAGTTTACGTCACCATGATAAGCCCTCGCTGTTTAAATGCACTTTCGATTTATCTTCGCATTACATCCCGTTTTATATTTACAATCCCATTCGAACCATCAAAGTTAGGTCCCGATATGGAAGTACGTGCTTGCAAAGATGCAAAACACTTTTTGCTCTTTCACATCGTTCAATCTCTTCAATTTGAAACGGTGATCTACTCCTTTTTACGGCTTTGTTATATGCATTTCTCTGGAAAATACAAATCGATTCCACACTACGTCTTGCATAGTTTCAATCTGGTAAAAATAATGTTTTCTGAGTACACCATGTTTTTCATATAGAATCATCATAGATATAAATGTACAACTTTATTCAGGTTGCATTTGGATTCCCTGTTTATTTGCAAATCTACCTAATTTTCTATGGGCAACGATTGTACGGATTCTTCAACCAATGTGTCGAGTACGATCGATACCTGCGAGGTAAAAACTCTTCATGACTTATTTACCGTAAACAGAGAATATTGAAAATAATTCATGCGTTTTAGAGCACTATTGAAACGCTACGAGAAAAAGGTTTGGACCGTCTTGAAGGGTACCCTGGAATTAATTTATTGTTATGATATTCGTTCCATTTTAAAATATTTTGGTTGGTCAACGGGTGTGTCCTTCCAAAAAATTCTCGGGGCGGATGCTTCTCATATTTCTAGTTGAAATAATACGAAAATAAGAATTCAGTCCTTGCAGCGATAACGTATACGTTTGTGGTAAAACGTTTGCTCTCAGCTACTCACCAAAACCTTCAAACCATTATACGAAACTGGGTTGCTACAGAATGTTATGTTGAAGAATAATATTTTGCTGGTGTTGATGCTGTTACATAAATGTGATATAATTAAAAAGTTTCATGATGATTATTTCTTTTATCTCTCGCAAATTAGCATCAAATAACTGTTTAAAAATTAAAGAGAGCTGCGAAAATTGAACCTGTTTGTAAATTATTGCTTTCCTTAAAATCAAGTTGGTCTTGTAAACACTTTGTCAATGGTCAATGGTTAAATTGCCAATGAAAAAGAAATTTGCTCGCTAGAAATTTCCTTAGCAGCAGTATCACCTAAACCAGGCCAATTATAATTTCTACTCATGGACTACACACAAATATTTATGACTATTTTATTAAAAACTCATTTCTGAAAATTTCCTCGAAGGAAAACAAACACTACGGTACTGTATTATTTCCTGTAATTTACATCAATAAAATAAAAACATTTTGAACATCACACCACAATCTTATTCTTGTACCGAAGAAATTGATAGCCGCCTGTTTTTGATACAGGTAAATTCAAAACAATGTAAAAAATTACAGCCTTTTGAAACAGCCAAACCTTTCTGCTGTTGAAGTATCAAAATTTATAAATTTACGACAACTTCATCGACTTAACATATAATTAAAAAATCATTTCCTTCAAAAATAAATAATCGAGCCGAAGACAGTATGTTCATAAATGCGTCATAGGAAAATTTATAACTTATATATCCTTATCTACCACTTAAAAAATTCATTCCAACATAAAAGCTCTACTTTGCTTGACCACGCCACTAGCCCAAATCTATCCACTATCAAATAAAAACAACTTTATTGATATTTCCCAGACGAATTTGCGCCTACCGAACTCAAAACAGGCAAAGCGTTCGTTTGTGGGACATACTTCACACCTAACTAAACCCTTTTTCATAATAACGAACGATGGAAAATACTGGAGCCGTAGTGCTTTCTCAAAAAATAATAGAATCTTACAAAAATGTAATCAAATTCGCTTCATATTTTCCTGGATTTCCAGTATCATTTAATGTCAAAACAGAAACGTTAGAGGTAAACCAAATAGGAGCCTCTTTCAGATATGCGCCCATCTATTTAGGGGCTTTGGGATCCGCAATATTATTCAACCTGCTCACTGCAAAATCGGATGAAGATATGACCATCAAATGTTTGCAAGGATTCTGGTTCCTCAACATAATATTTTCGGTTCATTCTTACAGCAAAACCAAATCCAATTTCAAAATCATCATTAGCTTCTTTAACAATTGTTTGATAATTGAAACTAGAAGACAGAGAGGTAATTTTGTAACCTATCACCAGTTTTTTGTAAGGTATAAATAAACTAACTGTTTTTTTGGCCACTTTAGATGGAATTATCCTAGAACAAGGCAGGAAGCTTCGTTATGCCCTGCTAGGATGTGAATGGCTGATGAAACCAGTGCCAGTTTTGTCCGTCTTGTGGGGAGTAGTTAGTTCGCTTATGCCATGTCACCCGGTAAACTTCTACTCATTTCTCACGCCAAAATCAGTTTGCAAAACTGGTAGCTGGATAGTTGGCAACTACTGGAATATTTTGTGGAGTTATGGATGGAAATGTTTTCTTGGAATTTCCAATTCTCTTACATTCTACGTTGTCATCGTGGGCAGCATATTGCAATTCGTCCAGCTCTTATTGGGTGTGCTTTGTCTACGAGGAGTTCTGCTGGGGTCTGTAAGTTTTATAAGAAGGGAAGGTGTGATTACCAAGATGCTCCAGTCCTACCGTGAATTGCAAATTCTGACTGGTGTCTACAACTTTTTACATGGACACATATATTTGCTGGTTATGTTAACTGGTTGCTGCAGTCAAATTTTAATTACTTATGTGTCAATTCAAAGCGTTACATCAACCTCTACTATTCCCATGGCGCTACTAGTAGTTTGCGTAATGTTTGTTTTTGATGCTTTTTGGGGTTTATTAATAATATTTGGGGTGGGATCCGAGCCTTTTGTGTTGTCAGAGAAAGCCGTTGCAATGGTTAAAAGGCGTGATATTGTTATGAGGGATAAGTATTTTCGAAGACGTTTGAAGGCACTCCCAATTCTTAAAATAGAAATCGGAAACATGAATTTCATTGAGGGAAACACGGCGATAAATCTGCAAGATTTTAATATGAGGCGAATCGTAGATCTACTACTTTTAGATTGAGAAAAGGGGATTTTGAAAATTAGAGAAATAATTCCAAGGCATAAGTATGGCTTAATAGAAGTTGTTAAGAATTTTTAGATTAATTGTTTAACAAAAAACTGCAGCTAATACACTTGTAAGAATACCTCGGCTGGAAGCAAGAGTAGGACAGACCTTAAATTAACTACTGTTATTTGTTTCTATTGTAGACAAAACTAATAAATAAGCATGTTGAATCGTAGCAGCAAATTTAAACAGCAAAATATTGCTTTTAACTTATTATGAGTTTTCAAAAAGAAGTAATCAAACACCGGAATGCTGGCACATATGGTATCTAGTAATATCTAGTATCTTCCTGATGCGTAGTTCCAATGTTGATAAATTTATGCTTCGGGGCGACAGCTACACGTTCCAATTTTGTTGTCTCATTTTCCCCAGAGCTTACTCGTTCAAGTTCGATGATATTTGCGGAAAACTTAATAAACCTAAATCTACAATCCAGCATTGCAGACCCAACACCATCAACTTCAGAACTCGCTCCAAATGTTGACTTCAGTTTAATAGTTGTTTCAGCATCAACCGCTTTGTAATTTTTACTCCCTAAAAATTCAAGCTTTCAAGATACCTTTAATCTCATCAACGCCAAGAACTTCAACTCCCAGTTTCCCTGTGACTCGCAGCTGAACACGATATTCCATTTCAACGTCCTTCGCAATTTCCGCAAACCGCGTAGACCTCGAACTTTTGGTAAGCCGGAACATTTATTATTTTCTGATAGTTGCTTGTTTTATTACGCTGAGTGAAGAATTTAACGAGCTCATTCAACTACTGTCGATTGTTATAAATATCAAATAATTGGTTCCTTAGGTCTCCCCATGCTGTTGATATGAATGGGATGGACGAGTCCAAGTTTTCCCCAATCGAAATGCAATTTATTTTGTGGAGCTCCTCGGGAAATCAGGAACTCGAATTGCCCCTTTTGAGCAATTTAATATGTAGCTTCAATTTTTTTTCTAAAGGTGCAGTACTATTGTTTATAAAGATTTTTTGTCACTTACTGCTAACTTTAACCAATAAATCTTGTGAAATTATTAGGAAAAACAAAAACAATTATGGAACCTGAATGATGATACATGTATACACTTTTTGTTTGTGACTTTTTTTTATGATTCATTTGAAATCAAAGCGAACTGCTAAAAAAATAATCGACTCAAAAAAGCACTTTATTTACCAGATTGTGATCATGTCTTTAGACGCATCATTGGTTCATATAAAATAACAGGAACATTGGCGGATTCAGAAGGATATGAAACATGTGCATGCACAAATTCTTAAATCGAATTACAGCTTTCATTGACATAACTCCTTGATGTTATTCAAGACAAACGAACAATACAACACTTTTTGGAGCTGCTTGAATCAATATCAAGATCTGCTCATGCAAAAAATTAATTTGAAACACTTTTTCTAACAAATGTTTTTTTATTTGATTTTGATTTGAAATATTACTGTATTACAGAAGCTTCTATAAATATTTTGATGTTTCATTTATCATAAATGATTAATGAAATGTGAACTAATATAATAATCCACCCCAAATTGATTAAATTGTATTTTTAATAATATTATTTGTAAAATATATTATTAAACTATTGCTACTTTATCTAATTATACTACCATTGCTGCTTCTTCATAATTTAAAGCTAACCAAACTATTTCTCTGTATTTAATTTAACAAAAGCAGATCTACTATTCGTTTAATGCCAAAGTCAAGCAGATTAATTGAAGTGTTTCGTTCAACAAAATTCATGCTGCCGATTTCAATCTTCAATTTTTGGAGTGACATTATCCATCGTCGTGTACGCTTATCGGACATCCATATTTCCTTCTTTGCCATTTCCAGAGCCTTCTCTGAGTACGAATATGGTTCCGATGCCAATCCAAATACTGCCAACGTGGCCCAAAACGTATCCAGAGCAATATTTACAGCAGACACTCGGAAATATCGGAATACTTGATGATGCCGCAGTTGTCATACAACAAATCGTGACGTAAGTCAAGAAAACCTGAGAGAAACTGTTATACACCATCCAATACAATAAATATTGACGATTGAATGAGTTTAGGAGACCAGCCATTAGTTGGGTCTGTCGGTAAAACATTATTAGTTTCCGGTTTTGATTCTCCTTGATGCCATTTGCAAACACCATGGCATTTTGCCGTAGACACATTGCTGCTAGCAGAACTTGCTCAGCGAATATTACGCCTAGGATGCAAACAACGTAGAAAGCAAGAATGTTTGAGATTCCTAGAGCAATTTTCCATCCAGATGCCCACAATGTTGTCAGAAAACCCATACCGCTATTACAAATAGATTCTGGTGTCATAAATGAAAAGAAATTAACCGGTTGACAAGGCATTAGCATACTGCCGATTCCCCATAAAATGGACATGCCTGGAATAGAATTTGCAAGGCAGTCACAACTAAGTAAGGCCAATTTTAGCTTGTTGTCTACGTCAAATGCGAAGCCAGCTGAAATTTTATCATATTTTGCTTGTTTAATGTGTAATTTTGTCAAAATGTAATATTTTAAAATCATACCTTTCCTCATTCTTTCTTCGGCTGTGGCAAAGTTATTAAAGAATCCGATGACCTGCTTAAAATTGTTGCTAAGTTTCCAGTATGCGTAAGCCAAAATAATGAATGAAAATGACCAAAATAGTTGGAGAGATTTGGTTGCCAGGCTAGTATTTGACGCAAATGCGACGTTTAGTAAAATAGCGATACCCAAGGAACCAAGGACAAGTGATGAATAGCTCATTGAAATTCTGGTTTTAGCGCCTTCTAATGCACAGGTATTATCAGTGTAGGTAATCGGAAAACCTGGGACAAATGATGCCAACTTGGCATGGCTTCCGTATGTTTTCAGAATCTTTTGAGATGCCATTTTTCCTGCAATATGTTAGTTAGGATTTTGTTAATTTTTTAATAAACCGCAGAATATTCGTTCCAATGCTTCATAAAAATTGAAACACGGTGATGGTTTTACATAAGTATAAATGGGATGAACGCTGTTCTGGGCTGGTTTTAGATAATAATCCTGTTATGCTAAAAATTTGTATTTAAATTTCGAACATTTACATTGTATAGTTCAACACGTGAAAAATACACATTGTTAATTTACTTGAAAATGGTTGTCTGCTGGAGAACAAACTTACTTAAAATTGAATATGAAGGTACAAGCTTCTTACTCGTGCTTTCTGTTTACATTTCACGACTTCGAATGCATAAAATATTAGTTATAATTTTCAAAGCGGGTTTGAAATGTGTATTTTTAGTTTACAAAACTAGTTATTTGTACTAGAAATCATAAACGAATACATGTTTTAGGCGGAAACCCTTACACAAAATTGGTTTTATTAAAGGAACATAAATATTCTTGTTATAACAAACACCTTATTTTGCAACATCCTTTTGATAACTGTGTTGGAGAAAAATAAACATTAAAATTGTAAAAACAAATTTGTATTAGACGACAAAGGATGCAAAACAAATAATAAATAACTTTGTAACTTCTCAGCCTGAGACTGTCGATTTTTATTGCAAATAAAGGTATAACAGTGGCAACAATGGGTGTTTAACTATTCCGTGCTAGACATCTCTCACTTTGTCAGGTTAGGGTTGCTATGCTGCACAAAATGATGTTGAAACTTTGACATGACGTGGAACTAAAGCGATTTTCTTTCTTCTTCTTAATTTGTAAAGTTGCAAAGAATTAAAATATGAGGTGCAAACGACACATTAAAATAACGCTGTGTAAATATTTACCAAAATTAGACGCTTATTTATTTGGGCATATATTTTATTCGTCACCAAAAAAGACATTTTGCCTACTCGTTTTAGGCGAATTCAGTATTGGGGGAGCGTGTCATTTTTTAGGTAATTGACGTCCACAGAAATTTACATTTATTTATGTATCTAATTCACTGCTACAAAAGGCCACATGAGTTACTTAATGTGTGATGTATTATCCTGTGAAAATGAAAGATTAACACACATGACGATGGTATTAATCAATCGTATTTTAGATACACACCAATTTCTCATGCACCATTATACCAGGACAATTTATTATGCCAACTTTTCTCTCTTACAAAAGCTGTTATTAGACAGAGTCGCCCGGCCGCCAGCCATCATCCATTCTTTAATTGTCTCAAACCATTACAAATTCAACTTAACCCTTAACCTATGAGCCAAGTTGTTTGCCAATTGCCTCTTCCCAACGAGGAGGCCGCTGGGTGCGCGAAAACACTCCAATTATTACCTGCAACATGATAGAAAGAAACGCACAGTGTCATAACCTCTTGGAGAAAAAGATCCATCCCCTCCGCCACGGACTCGAAGCCCTGACCCTTTCCGCCCCACTGCCCTTCTATGCGAGGTGCCTCAACCACCCCCATATCCCGCTGCCCCCCCCGCCCCGCGTCTTTATTATGCAACTGGACCAGCATCTATATCCCCTACCTCAAAAAGAGCTCACAGCAGAAACACTATTATATCGTCAACACCAACATCCATCATCTTGGGCGGCGGACTCAACCCTACTAACTCCAAACATCTAGAATCAAACACCCGTAACCAACACTACAAATGGAGAAAGATGGACAAGAAAAGTGACCTGAGCACGCGTGAATGACCATGCTTTCAGAGTCGATGATGACCAACTTATGTTATTTCAGTCTATGATTGCAGGTCTGTTAAATTAGCCACGGCTTATCGACATATCGACGCCCGAAAAAAAATCATTCGGAGGATAACAAATCTGAAACGGCAAAAAAAGGAAGAGATAAAATACTGCATTACGATTGAGTGAATGCCGTTATTGATAAAAATGCATTTAGATCTTTGGACTAATGTGTAAACTTCCGCCGTGTTGTCAGCGAATGGATTCTAACAATAGCTCCACTCTTGATCATGCAGTTCCGTGCCTCTCATTCATTGGTGGAAACAGTGTCGGTCGTTTGGGAATAGTTACTTGGACATGAGACTTTAGGGTGACAAGAAATGCGGGAAATCGCTTTAAAGCCATGTCATTGCAAAAAATATTCTGGCAGTGTTCTATCTCTATTTGGGAGTGTTAGCGGGAACGATAATAAATTTTTGTTGGAGGCATGCCAAATGATTTACATCAATGATAAAGTAATAACAAACCAGAAAGTCATGCTCCGTGAAATGGCGTGACATACTTTTTTTAAAACTTCGTGTAGCACCCGCTTAATTTTGGAAGATTTGGAAACCTCGTACAAATAGAAATCAACCCGGATGCTTTATTAGGAATACGGATGAAACTACAATTGATGAAAACAAAAAAAAATTACACGTAAAACCAATAGTTTTTCAACCGTTTCAGATTTAATGTTGATACTAAAAACTACTACCTGTTTCGGCTAATAAAATGCATAATATAGTCTGACAAAGTCAGAGTTCTAGTTAAGTTTAATCTAGCGTAAGCAATATATGGAAAATATATGTACATAAGTATACAAATCATATCCATTAACATCTTTACCAGTTTACGAATGACTGAAATAAATAAACGTAAAGCGAAAAATCGCTTTATCGAAAAACTTAAATTGTGTTTTGAAACTGGACTAAGCCGCGAATTACTGTTTCTTAAAACTTCTGCCTGAATTGACAACGGCAGTCAAAGCATTTGCTTCCCTCCCGATTCCCTCCAGAACTGGGGCCATATTTCAACACGTGCTTCATATTTGTCTCTGCAAGCACACTATTTATTTGTTCATTGACTCAATGCCAGCGTTAAAAAAACAACAGCTAAAAAATCATTCAATTTACCAGATTTTGATAATTACTTCGCTAGCACTGTAATCATTGTTGCATATAAAATAATCAGGAAACATTAATCTGGCTATTAACATGTCGGTGACAAATTCCTGTCAATCTCAAAATCCAGCGTCCAATCCTAAACAGTTTTCAACAAGCATTCCTTCTGATGTATTCAAATTTAAAATCGCGACACTTTCGAAGCTGCCTCAAAGCAATAGCGAGTTTTCTGCTAATAAACAACAACTTGTCGCCTCGCTCCACAAAGTTAATTACTGCCAATTTCAATCCTCAATATTCTGAACGTGAACTTCTATCCAATCGTCCGGGCATGCTTACCAGACATGCAAATTTCCTTCTTTGCCGTTTCCAGAGCCTTTTCTGAGCAGGAATATGGTTTCGATGCCATCCAAATACTGCCAACGTGCCCCAAAACGTATCCCACAGCAATAACCAAGCATATAAACTCGTGAAATATCGGAATACTTGATGATGCCGCAGTTCGTCCATCAACAAATCGTTCACGTAAGTCAATGATATCTCTGAGAAACTGTTATACGCCCATCCAAATACAATAAATATTGACGATTGAATGAATTTAGGAGACCAGTCATTAGTTGGGTTTGCCTGTAAAACATTATCAATTTCCGATGTTGATTCTCTTTGATGCCATTTGCAAACATCTCGGCATTTTGCTTCAGACACATTGCGGCTAGCAGAACTTGCTCAGCGAATATTACGCCTAGGATGCAAACAACGTAGAAAGCAAGAATGTTTGAGACTCCTAGAGCAATTTTCCATCCACCTGCCCACAATTGTTGTCAGAAAAACCCATTCCGCTATTACAAATGATTCTGGTGTCATAAATGAAAAGAAATTAACCGGTTGACATGGCATTAGCATACTCCGGTTCCCCATAAAATGGACATGCCTGGAATAGAATTTGCAAGGCAGTCACAACTAAGTAAGGCCATTTTTAGCTCGTTGTCTACGTCAAGTGCGAAGCCAGCTGAAATTTAATCATATTTTGCCTGTTAAATGTGTATTTTTGTCAAAATACTTTATTTTAAAATCATACCTTTACTCATTCGGGTTTCAGCTGCTGCATAGTTGTTAAAGAATCCGATGACTTGCTTATAATTGTTGCTAAGATTCCAGTATGCGTAAGCCATAATAATGAATGAAAATGACCAAAAGAGTTGAAGGGATTTGGTTGCCAGGCTGCCATTTGACGCAAGTATAACGTTTAATAAAATAGCGGTACCCAAGGATCCAAGGAACAGCGATGAATACTTCATTGAAAGGTTTCAGCGTGTTCTAATACAACGGTTTTTTCATTATAGGTGATCGGAAAACCCGGAACAAATGATGCCTGATTATATGGCTTCCGTACGTCTTTTAGGAATCTTTTGAGATATCATTTTGCCAACAATATGTTTTGGCTGTTGGTTAGTTATGGTTGTTTGCTAATTTTTCAACCACAGAATATGTTCCAATGTTTGTATCCCGCTTATGAAAATAAAAAGAGGGTGTCCTTTTACGCACCACAAAATCGAGGAACGATATTCTAGACTGGCCTTTGAAATAATAGTTTTATGCTGAGAATTTCCATTTTTAAATTAATAACGTTTACTTTGTTTAGCTGAACACGTGAAAAATACACATTGAAATCAACTTGAAAATTATTGGCGGCTACGAGAACAAACTTTACTTTAAAGTAAATTTGCAATTACAAGCTTCTTACTCGTGCTCTTTGTTTACATTTCACGAATGAGGTACATAAATATTAGTTATAATTTTCGAGGCAGGATTTGAATTTGTATTTTTTGGCCATACGAAACTTGCTATTGGGTACTACAAATCATAAACGAAATACATGCTAAAGGCGAAAAACCGTAAACAAAACTAGTTTTATTTAAGGAAAGTAAATATTGTTGTAATTCTAGTAAACTAACACTTGAGCGTCCAAAAACAACTGGGTTATTTTGCTAGAGCAAAATAGACATTGAAATTGTAGTAAAAAAATATATCATTGGAAAAGAGGTTTAAAACAATTAGTGAAGTTTGTATTTTCGCAGCTTTATACTGTTGATTTTTAATAGTCTAGCAAAAAATTTAAGACAATGTCACAAGCGGCGTTAAATTCATTGTCCACCCCCCCCCCCCCCCACCCCTCGCTGCCCATCACGGTGCTTTGGCACTGGCGTCACGGTAGGTTCCTACTCCATCGCCTCCAAAAAATAACCCGCGCCCGCTAAAATTCTCTGCGACCATAACCATCCGGCGGGCGGCCACTGTGTGTTACCTTCTATGCATTTTACTCCTCACCACTCTCTGATTGAATCACCAAAGCCGCTCTGTTACCCACTTTAGCTGTTAGCTAATTTAAAATTGGGCAGGACCAAAAGTCAGGATTAATGTTCCAAATGACTCCTTTTTTCCTCCCTTTTCCCCGGCACTGTTTGAAGTTTTACTAACTAGCTGAATTAGGCTAGAAACCCACAGAGCGACAATCCTACTGGATTTCTGGTTGCCAACTGTAATCAACGGCTAGAGGAATACTAAGTACAAGTCCTCAGAATCCTATAGGGCAATGTGGTAAAAGAGACGTAACATTGAACGTGCTTTACTCGCCGTTTAGGTGGTTGTTTGGTCAAATGGCCGGGTTGCATTAACACACGTTTGTCATTGGTGTTTTTTTTTTGTGACAGTGGACAAGGGATCCAGTTTCAAAAGATGCTCACTTATCCTTTTCTCATTTCCCATCAGATCTCATTTCAGGAACTCACTTTAACCTTCCCTCGTATGTAACTTGGCGATATTATCCAACTTGAGCGCAGGCGAAGGAACGTTGACACAGTGTCGTTTGATGCAATAGTTGCCAATTTTGCAGCAGCAAAATTTCGTAAGCTAGCCCTACGGTAAGAATCATAAAAGCTTGAACATATTAACGAAAACTATTTAGATAAACATGGGACCGATGCGTTGGCTTCATTATTTTAAATTATTAATGGGTTTTTATTTTGCAGCATTAACTTTTTAGCTGATATCAATATACTGCGTCTTAAGTTCTTATTTAAAATAAATTGAACTATCAGTGTGTTAATGAATGTTTTGGTTTTGTTTTTCATATTTTATTTTATTATACCGTAAACTTCCTAGTAGGCTTAAACAAAAGTTATTTCTCTGCTTCCATAAAGGC
>LJIJ01004222.1:0-15580 GCA_001718145.1 Orchesella cincta
TCCTGGTTCATAGTCACAATCACAAGCAGTTAAGCATTACTAGATTAGTTAGGAAGACTCCAGAATTTACAACGAACTGCTTTCAATAGTCATTCGAGTTGAAACTGAAGCAAGAAGTCAACAAGACCATGATAACTCTCAAATGATAAGCTGACAGCCGGTACCAGCATTTTAATTTACTAACAATTTACATGCATGCACTTTTCGTTTTGTTCGGAAGGTGACGCATAAAATTAATTGTCACTATGTAATCACAAAAAGTCATAGAGTGAAGACTCAGGATGAGAAGGGCTTGAATTACAAGCAGCAGAGAAAAAGGAAAAACAGATTCTCAATGTTTTGCTTTGGGTTGAGCCTGCCTTTTAGTGAGTGAAGTAAAGAAATCACACGATAAAACGTTTTGCTCATCTACTTTTTTGTGTCAAGTTAAAGGTTGAAATAATTGGAAGTTGATTGCAAGACGACAGTAAATTAACTATATTTTGTGTACTGTATTGTTGTGAAGTATTTGAAGGCGCTTTCGAACGTGAAAATTAATTTTTTGGTGAGTTAGGTAATTTGTGAATTATTTTAGTCAGTTTTCGCATTACATCAACATTATTATCATTTTTAGTTGAATTGTGTATTATTTTGTGTTTTACACTTTAAATTGGAAGTTGTTGAGAGAACAGCAAAGATGCTAAGGAGGACATATCGGAACGCCAACGGAAAGAACTTATGTGGAATACCTCCTCAACTAAAACGGATGAAGAGATCTTCCCCCTGAAGCAATCATTTTTTCTTTGTGCTTCAAATATCATTGTTTTTCTTGTTTTTTTATCAAAGAACGTCTATCCTTTGTTGTTTCGCTAACCATAATGAGAATTATTTTTTTGGCAGGTGATGCTCATCATTTTTGAACACTGACTCTGATCAATCAAGGAACAGCCTATAGGTATCGCCGTGTGAGTTCGCCAGTGGCAACAAACCTGGAACTCCGTATGAAAAGAAGCATCTCTCAACCGAGTTAGAAGCCATTTCCAGAAATACTGACAAAGGCTTACAGGACAACACGACCTCCTCACCATTTACCATGCTCAGCTACGCTTCAAACGATGGGGATGCGTTTCCGTTCAACTCCGTGATCTGAAAGAAGATCAACAATGACAATCCACTGATTACTTACCATTGGACTCACATGGCGTCTATGGGCGGCTAACGCCTCACCAGCTTTGGACTTCAGGATCAAGCAGTTGACCTAACTTTCATGGTATTCATTCTTGGCGGCAATGCAAACTTGAAGCTACTCCGTTTATCAGGAGTGAGTCTAACCAGTGACTTCAGCACGTTGGGAATGCTGCCCTCGAGTCCACCGCCCCTGCCCTGCTCACGCACCTTGTACTTTGGTGGCTCAACGGTTGACAAAGATCTGATTGTCTACACTTGGCTTTTCTGTTCTTACGCTGATCAACTTGTTAGCCTGAAGTTGACACAACCTGAACTTTTCCAGCACTTCAACAAAAACAGTGTGTCTTTCTGAAACTCACAATGGCCACATAATCCGTTTCGGACGACCACTTCTGAGTCTGCATTTGGAAAACTGAAGAAGCTGGAGATAAAATTCAACGATGGACTTTCTGCACTTTCAGTGAACTCCGCTGTGTTAAAAGTCTCTCCGTCGCTGGACTGCTGGCCTTGTTGAGATGGCAGGATCTTCGTCTATAGTTGCAGACGTAACTACTTTCAGTAGTACGAGTACTACTTTTCAGCGTCCAAATTGACGAAAGTAGCTACAGTATACATTTGGAGGAACCGTACTACTGGTACTTTACTTTCATGGAAAAATTGCTTACGAGAAAATTTTGACATATGTTTGTAGTAGTAAATGAATATAACTGATTTCTTTGTATAAATCTTCGTTTGTGGAGTTCTCGCTAAAGTATACGATATTTCATCAAATTTGGTCACTTTCAAATCTGGCTTCTCTTTTTCAATGAAATCGTCGTCCAACCAGTGCAATTGTATTGATGAAGCATTCGAAATTGAAATACGAAATTTTAATGAGTGTTCAGCTAAAAAATAATAATTTTAATAATTACTGGAAGTGTTAATGAATCTGTTTAGAAGTAAAGTTGCCTTTTTACATCCTTTGCCCTTATTTAAGAAAAGCTAATATCATCAAATCGAGCTTTATAACCATTCGTGTTTCAAATAGCTGCATTTTTGCCAACAATATGGTGACACTTTTCGCTATCACAGGTTGAAGTTTTGGCTGAATCTGAGTCATTTTGAATGCTGATGCTTGTATCCCAGTCAGTAATAGTTGGTTCGGTAAACTTTTCATGGATTTTTGCTGAAACATTTTTTATAGTTGCACGCATGTGAATAGATGGCAGTTCAGTGCATATTTTCACAATCGTCGCAAATTGACAGAGGCATTTCATTGCTGAATTCAATGAAGTTTAAATTATGGGTACCGCTAGAGTACCTTAACCAATCAGACGGTAATGCACTTTAGTGTCGGTTTAAGATTTGGGTTTCCAATGGGAAATGCACAAAAGTGCTTCATGTGATTTTACGTTACCGTGGGAGATGCGCTTTTGGGACTTCTTAGAAATTTACATTGACCCGGAAAAGTCCCAAAAGTGCATGAACCAAAAATTTCATTGCTCTGGAAAAGTCACTTTTGGGCATTGACAAAATATTATCAGTTCCGGCTGTAAAAGCACTTTGTGTGCTACCAGTTCTTTTAATTCACCGGGAAAGTCCCTTTTGTGCTTTTACAAATATTGTATGTTTCTGTAGCCAAGGAGTCGGCTACTAGCCACGAGTTACATAGCAATTTAACGCACTTGAATTTTTAGGCTAAGCACGTATGGCAACGGTGCATGCGATTTTGGTGAACTCCCAGGCTAAAGAAAATTTTGGATACGTATCCACTAGATACGTGCATTTAGATATTGGGTATACTACTCGATCCGTTAATTTACGTAGTTACCAGCTACCTAATGAAATTTGGTAACACTTTTAAAGAGCTCCAAACGAAAATCACATAGCTTATCTGCATTTCCCATTGGAAACGTATTGCCAACTGACCATATGAACTGAACTTTTAGCTCAGCTCCCTCCAGCCGGATGGTTAAGAGTTTTACGATTCCTTCCCGAAATTGTTTCTATTTTGTAATATGAGACAATTTTTAAGGGTTTAATCAATTGTGCCTCCATTCTTGAGCATAACACACTTCAAATTTCTTTGGAGAACGGATTCATTTCTCAGCATTGTGACAGAGCTTCGGGTAATAGTTGCTTATAAATATTATCATTACTACGTGACGTGTCAAATGTTCTCAGATTCTGATAAAACTAAGTATTTTCCCAACCCTTCAGGGCTTCCGTTATTTTTAGCTGGAATTTACATGGTAAAAGTTTGAAAATATAGAGCTCAGGAAACAGTTTCGGATAGCGACTCATGCATGGAATTCTGTATGTAATGTAAACACCATACTCCATTGCGGTATCCATACTTTATAAAATCATTGGCAGAATTCGATTTTTTAAATTATGTTGTGGGTTATGATAAAATTAGTAACTTTGTTTTAGTTTTAAAAATTGCTCCTGACTTGAATAATTAGTTACCACAATATTTACTTTCGTGATTAAATTTTACCTACCTACGAAATTGTTTTTCTTTAAAATACCCTAAAATGACCCAAAAACTATCCTATTTTGATACTATGTATATTTGAATTTTGTGTACTACTTTCGACCTCTGGATATCTGGCAAGCCTACTTCGTCATGATTGACAAATGCAGCCAAACCCTTGAGAACCTTTGTTTGTTTGTTCGCGTGGATGATGACGAAGAGGATGGTTTTAAACCAGCAGTTTATGGTTTTAGGCAGTCTACCTCCAATAACGGAAGTCTTGTTTCCAAAGCTGAAAACGTTTGCGATTCCGTATCCTAATTCCGAATGTGAGGAAAAGATTGTGGGCTCCAAGTTTCTGTCACTGTTTCCAGCTTTGGAGGAGCTTCAGTTTCTCGACTGCTCTTCGCAGTATCCAACTCAGAATAAAGAGGAACGGAAAAGAATCAATGGAGTTAGAAGAAGAAGAGGTTCAAGAACCAAGAAGGAAATCGGTGATCTTAAGAGCAGGCTGGTTTCAATTAACGAATGGTTGGTGGAAAGGAGACGGAAACTCTTTGGAAAACAGGATGCTCTTGATCATGGGGCTGAATCTGCATGGCCGAAACAAAAGAAGTTGAGTTAAAACTTCAGATGGAACTAAAGTACGATGCTAAATATGAAAAGTTCCAATCTTTCGCCGACTGGCTGCTCTTGATGAGAATGTGCAAAAAATACTTGTGGAACAGTATTTGGAGAGACAAGGAATTTGGAAAACTTGTCCCAAGCTCATCGTCGTTTATGTCAGCTCAAATGAGAAACCTGCGGGGGACATCTGTGTGATTCCGAGAATTGATGCAGTCTTGACTCAACATTGAACATGGAGACAGATAAAAAAATATATTGTAGTTTATTTGAGATGAAAGTGTACTTAATTCGCAAGTTAGAATTATCATCGGTTGAGTACCCAATTGTAGCTTAATTTCCGAAACTAGGATAATAATTCTCACACAAAATTGGTTTCCCATTAAGAAAAATGTTAAGTTAATCATTCGTTATGTATTTTTAATGTAATTTTCTAAATTGATGTCAATTTCATGATAAAATTATACTCACTTTCTAAATTAAATATCAAAGACCATGGCTTACTGTTTTGCGCACTCTGTCTGTTAGTATTTCCAAATTCAACTTTCTTCATATGCTTTCACCTTCACTTTTTGAACTCGAGCTATTGAAAACAAAGTCCATAATGCAAATGATGTTTAGAGAAAGCACAAATATGTAAATCCTCGTGTACCCCCATAAAGTAGTGAAAGTGAAAAGTATTTCAACATATTAACAACGACAAATAATGTATAAAATTTACTTTATTTAACAAAAAATGGAATCTATAAATGCAGTGAATTTTTGAATAGTAAATAATTAACCTTAAAATGGAAATTTGTCATAATTTTGTTACTTCTTCATGCGACGCGGAAGCTTCTGGCCTTTCTTTGATTCTTGACCATTCACAATAACGCGCTTTTGTGGCTGAACATCAGCATCATGCATTTTGTTCTTGTGGTTTCGCAAATTGCGGTGTTGGGTGTATTCCTCCCACAAATTTCACAGATGTACGGGGTTTTCATTAGTGTGCGAAGTAATGTGTTCCATGAGCAGCCGTTCCGTGGCCGATTTTTTATCGCAAAATATGCAACTAAATTCCCAACTTGCCGGACCTGTGTGCGACAACTTGTGAACGGTTAGGTGGGCCGCAGCCTTAAAAAACTTTCCACACTCATCACAAACATAAATTTTTCCCTTTTTGGGAATCTTATCAGCTTGATGAAGTCGCATGTGTGATGCCAAAGCAGCTTTATGCAACAGCTTTTTGCCGCACTCATGACAAACCAGAGATTTGTCTATCCCCTTCCCATCATGTACCAGTTGCTTGTGCCATGCTAATTCTGCCACCCTCTCGAACCTTCTTTCACAGCCTTGGATGTTACAAACATGGAGAAAGTCAGCTTCCTTAATTTTATGCACAGTGGCTCTGTGACTCCGCAGTACAAATGAATTTGCGAACTTTCTCCCGCAGTCCAAACAAGTTGAGTTGTCTTCGCCGTGCATTTTCTTCTTATGGGCTACTAGCTGAACCGGCTTTTGGAAGAATGCTGCGCACTCATCGCACTTGACAATGTCTGCTTCAGGATTTCCGTTTGGTTTGTGTTGCATCTTGAAGTGAGCCCGTAGCTCCTTCGTTTCCGCAAACTTATCACCACAATTCTGGCAAGTGACGCTTTCGGAAGGTAAGCTCAGATGGGTTTTCAGAAAGTGGGTGACGTACTCAAATCTCCCGTAAAGGACTGAGGTGCATCTCGAGCAGTTGTAAGGTTGTCCACGACGACTTGACTTTTTCCTGAAGAGGTGGACTGTGCCACGCTGACTCGACATGAGTTTGTTTCATGTACAGCCAGTTTAGGAGCGTATCTTCTCAACAGGGGCAAAATGAACAAGCAAACTTTCCGTGCAATTTCCGATGATTTGCCAAGTCCTCCTCGTTTTCAAACGTCTTGTAACAATTTTTCTCAGCGTCACAAACTTTCAGGCTGCTAGCTGGCTTCGGAAGGGAGTCAGGACGACGTTTGATTTGTTTAGGCAAATTCAAATGTATTTTCAAATAATGGTTGATATAACGAGTTCTATCATTAGCAGAGTAGTCTTAACGTGCGCAGTACCGCACCAGATTTTTTGTCTTCATTTTCTTGTCAGTTTTTTTCATATGGTTACTCTCATGCAGCGCTAAATCCGGAGCGTAGTCCGCCACTTCTTTACAAAGTTTACATGGAAAAGTTCCGTGAAGCTTTTTGTGGTTTTCTAACATTTCCTTGAATTTGAAGACTTCTTTGCACGTGCCTATATTACAATCACCGTTTACAAGAGCTGTTAATTTCCTCCGACGTGGCTGCATACGGTCTGGGTTCGCAAAACATTTCCATTTGTGTCGTTTGAGATACTTAAATTTCTTGTCACAAAATGAGCAATTGCTTAGCTCAATCTCTTCACCGCTGGAAATGCTCGAGCTTGAACAGCTTGATAAATCATTTTCGCTTGGGCAAGACGACTCATCATCGTCACTTTCAAAGAACTTATGTCAGAGCCATCCACAACACTCTGCTTCCAATATTTCGAAGAGGGCGAAGCACTCCAACATTTTCGTTTGTGTCACTTTTATAAGTTATTATTAGGTTGCTATTTTTACTTGAACATGCATTTTTTGATTTCCTAAAACACTTGTAGTTTTCTTGTCTACTCGTCAACATTTTTCGTTTCATCAGAGCATGTGTAAACGCTCTACGATGACGCTGAAGTTGGAGAAAGCTGGTAAAATTTCTGCTGCAGCAAAAACATCTGAATTGAGCTTGGATGGATAAATCATCACGTTGCTTTTTTCTTAACTTTATTTGCAGACTCTTTAGCTTCGATTTTTGCATTAACAACGAATTAGAATTTAGTTGGAGAAAATACAGGTGGCAACACTTTCCTGCATAGATAAAAATTTAAAAAGATTTTAAGAATTGTGTTAACTTTCGCTAAATATATTGTGGATCTTGTAAATCAGTAATTACCTGCATTCGGAGTCTGGTGTATTGCGGGATATAAGTTGGTTGACAGGAATTCAATTCCAGGTCCTTGTTGGAGGTGATGTCGTAGTAGGAAAGGTCTTCACGAGTCAAGTCATGCTCAAGTGATCATCATCATCAACAAGTTCAGAAATCAAAATGTGATGCTGTTCCCCTGTATCATTTGATATTTCATTGGGTTTTGCAACAAATTCCCGATTCCGAGTAAGAATACCGCTGCCAAGGTAGAAATCCAACCTAAGAACAGTTGGTTGAAGCCTGCATCGACTTCGTTACTTAATTGACACACTTCCTGCTTTGTTTCGTAACCCTTCGTCCGTTTGAGGAATACTCTTGGAAAAGACTTTGAAAATTGCCGATACTGAAAACCATAGCATTTACATCTATAAACAGGAAATATGTGTATCTTATGTACAAGTTTTTTTATAGCCAGAGACAGTCGAAGAAGTCGCTGGCATGTCGCTAGACTTAACTACACTAAAATAACTGAAAAACATTAACGAAGGCAACTTTTCATTATTGAAAGATTTAATCTAACTTAGAGACAGATAGAATTCATCATAACTTAATTTTTTCTGAACTTAGGACAACCCACCGAAGGGTCTTCTGAAGTTAGCATGAATCAATCCGTGTTAGTCCGAGAGTGTATATCAGTCCACCATGAGTTTGTAAACGACAACAATAACCTACATTTTTGAAAGTGCATTTTAAATGATTAGCGTACAAGACGATTTAAGTTACTGTTTATTTTTATCACTACTCTCATTTTAATACAACTCGCTTTTCATTTAATTCAAGCTACTGGTCTGCTTACTAAGATTCTATCCAACGCCATTGATATAAAATCCAGGCTAAATTCATATGACAGTCACTCACACTTTAATTGTTCGGTTACTATCCGGACTTTACAAATAACTGTTGAATATTACGGTTGGCGTTTTTAGCTCCTTATTTTAGCGTGGGTGTATTTATATATATGATTGTATAGATAGGGATAGGTTGACATAGAGTTCAAAATTATAGTGGACACGTGACTGGTCGGGGTCACGACAGTATTTACAGACAGGACGCAGCTACGTCAAACTGTTATAAATAATATGATTATTTGCGCGAATTATCATACTAACTTGTAAAATGATCCATTCTCAAGACAGTGTCTGCAGTGGCAAGTCCGTGAGAATCCATAATGTATCAACTCTCATTCACATACGACCACGGGGTTTAATAATGTGGATTTCAAAATTTTTTTTTGAAAATTCTAGCTTAAATTAATTTAATGATTGGTAATTTAAACGCAAACCACGCGCGGGTATTCTTTGAGTAAAAACAATCCCTAAAACGGTGAGCAAAAGTTATCTCCCAGACTAAGCATCGAACCTATATCAGCCATCAGGGCAAAAAAAACCCATTTGTCAGACTCTAAACCTCTCCGCTAATATGAGGTTATGATTGTATGGATTGGAAGAAGCCCAACAGCTACCATGAGGACAAGGCTAACATTTTTGGTCATACAGACACACATAACATACATATATGGGATCTCTATTATTATAAAAGGATTATTTAGGCTAATGCGGCCTGGAAAAACTTTCAGAGCTAACATTCTATTCCTTACTTTTTGTGAAAATTTGTTCTGAAACTTTTTAAACCCTCGATGAAATCCCGTCTTCCCTGATACATTGGGAAATTACTTCCTGAACTGTTTATGGCATCAACTAACATTCTGAGCTTCGACTCCAACTCCATTTCCAAACATTTCAACTTGTGATACGAACTGCAAAATGACTCCAGCACCAAGCAACACTCGCGACATGATTCCAACACTCCTTTATTTTCATTTGCAGTATTTAGCTGGAAACTTGTGTTCAAATATCTTTCCGCTAGTTTCACAAACTGATTTAAAATCTTATTCTGATTCAAAGCTTCAGATTCCCGATTTGAACTTTCAACCCCATTGCAATCACGGCAACAAAAGATGCAGATATTTGTAACCTCAAACATTTTGCATTTCACATTCACTACCGAAATTAAATGACTTAAAGTGTAAGAAAACAATGAGCTTTGTGAAAAAGCAAGAGAAAACTTGTCGACCTACATAGGGTGAATGGAATAAAAGCAGGTTTCTGTAGCATGCATGTGCCTGGGCAAACAGGTGGTTGTGTTTTGAATGGAAACAGCTATGCATGTTTGTCGTGAATATACAATGGGAACTGTATACCTAAAAATATACGTCATCGGTAGTTTATGCACTTTGTCGTAGGCTTTGGCTTTATGTTGCAGTTTGGTCTCCGACTGAAACGCTATCTCTTCAAGTGGAATATTATTTATAAATCCATAAGCTGTAATCTATCGTTTGGTTGCTCAGTTTGTACCTACATAATATAGAAATTGAAATGGGCATTGCAACAAACATAAATTCTGAAGAACTAATTCACAAGAACTAAAATGTTTACGATAATTTTTTTTACAAGACCAAAACCGTTTACCCAAGCATCAATAGATATACTTTTTAATGAATGAAACGAAATTTTCAACCAGCATTAAATCACTCCCGTTGTTTATTGAAATACGTTTCTATCATTCAATGCTGTATATATTTTTATCGCAATGAAAAAAATATGACGTATATTTTCGCACAAAACCATTTTCTTAACATTACATCATTAACAGTCAATAATATTTAGTTGATTGCTAGTGCACATATAAAACGGGAAAAGTTGTGAGAACTACAGCAAATAGGCGACAGAATGTATGGTTGATAGAATCCATATATCCACCAGAAAATGTGAAATGTCCAATGACAAAAGGTACAAAAACAGTGATTAGCTTTTTCATTATTTGGAAACCTGAGAATAATCACGTGCATCAACTACAATTATCTTTTAAATATAATACTTTGACTCCTTCGGGAGTAATGACTCTAATATCATTAAACTAATCAATAAATAAATTCCAAAGCTCATTTTCCAAACAAAATTATAATTACCGAGCTGCACAACAAACGGATGAAAAGTAGTTGCATTCTGCAAGACAGATTACTAATAATTGCAATTAATTCATTTAGCTAACAGTTTTTATTATTTTAGCCATGTTAGTTCAAGATTTTCTGTAGCGAATACTATCAAACTGAATACAAGCAATCCTATAAAAACTATCCAAATAACCAGTAATTTATCGACTTTTCCTTGTTCCACACCAGTGTCAGCAAACTCCAAATTTTGTGCCTTCTTGTAATCGACAGCTGCAAACAGACTCCCTTCAACTTTTATACCCGATGCTTTCATATCTGCTTCAAGAGCCAAAATTCTGTTAACCTCTGACGCTCCCCAATAACTTTCAGAAAAATCCCAGATGCTTCTAAATAACTAAAGTCTTCATTTGCAAATTGAAGCAAAACGTGTTTAATAACACGATTGCCATAGCAATGCATATTAACCATGAATTCGTTATCCTTCCCTTCAAAAGCCAGTCGTCTACCCAGCAACCGTAGAGAAGACATGTATGGACTGAATTTCGTATGAATCACAGCAAAGTTCTGTATTTTTCATCGGGCTAATGACTAAATCACTAGGTTGCTGTTTTAAGCTACAGCTGAATTCGTGTCCGTGCTTGAGACTGGAATAAAATTCGCCCCATTTTAATTCTGCGTATTGTCTGTTTTCCTCAAAAAAATGAATCGTTCTTAGTCGTCAAATATCGGTCTCCCAGCCAACATATGCAACTGTTTTCGCGTCGTTTTGCCAAAATTGAAAGTCTCATGGTAGCATTAAAGCAGCTAGCTTCTTCACGATTTTAGAATCAACCGGAACAACCAAAGTGACTTCTTTATCCAACAGTACAATATCCAAATTTAAATCTTTCAGTATGTCATCCACCGATTTTGGAACACAGGAAGCGGATTAGAGTATGCAGGTATACAACGACGATGTGTAAACTGCTCTCATCATAAAACATGTAAATAGCCAAAGAACTAGAACAAGCTTAAGTTTAGCATTCAAATGCGTTGAAGGTATGTCGTAGTCCTGTTCCAGCATAATTTTAATGGTTTCAAAACCTGGTAGTTCTACAGCAAGAAAATGCAGACATAAAAATACTCCAAATCCTAAACCCACGACTGCAGCCCACCATTTGAAGGCAATTGGTTTGAATAATGAAAGCAGATTTGAGTTAGGAGAAAGTGAAGATGTCATGAGGGAAAACTGGTAACCAGAAAACCTTGTCCCAAAACTAGTAAAACTACCCTCATCAGCTCCATCTGGCATTTGAAATGGTCTTACAGCCCCATCAACAAAAGCATAACATTCCTGACCCACTACAGTTATGTTGGATTGAAACTAAGCCAATGATACACGAATCTGTGTAGATATGCATCATGGCAGCCACCTTCAGATCGAGGGAACAAGGATTATAAGGTGGCGCCTTAGAAACACTGGAAGATGTTTCGCCCAGTCTTTGCTTGACTGTTTCCAGATTTGGATGAGAGAATTAATCTCAACATCACTGGGAATTTGTAACACGCCGATGGAACTGGAATAGTAAAAGTATCGCTTACAAGTTTGAGGCGTGAATATTACTTGGCATATGTCTTTCTTGATTTGAAAGCCGTATCCGAGCTGTATTGCAATGTAGGCTTTGGTGTGAAATTGATTTATGAAAATTATGTAAATGTGTAACGTTAAAAGTTTATAGTCAACATGTATTATAGTTGTATTGCTATTGTAGCTGGAGTCTAATTCCACTATGAAAAACAATGCAAATGGAGCTTTGCTCAGGGCACGCTTAACATCAAGATCAGTGAATGATTTTGGGGTTCCCAGTGACACGTTATATACGCGACCTGGCGTTTTGCGTTTGACAACTTTTGACGTCGGAATAGTTGAGAGACATGGAAAAGCGTGTCTTAAATGAAATCGCTGTAAAGGAAACAATTCTGATTCCCATAGGCCTTCTGGTTTGTATCGCAATTTGAAAAGAAGAATGCACTGAACTTTATTCGTTATATTAGCACAATAATTTATTATTTCTTGAGCAACGGTTGAAATTGCTCCTTTTTTCTTCCAAATAAAAATAGTGCAATGTCTAAATATTGCGAGGTTGTAAACGTATTCTGAATCAAAATGAGATTGCGCATTGTTTATTTGAGAAGTGATTGGAACTTTGGAACTAAATTCACAGTTAGTATGAGTTAAGAATGGAAGTGTTAAACTACATAAAAGTGCAACACGGCTAAAACTGCCCATTGCGTAAACGTTTTTCGAATTGGTTATGTTAGCAATATTCCTATCCAAAACCGGAAAAAGGACAATCAGCAGGTCTACCAACGCACAAAAAATGGTGATAAATCGTAGGAAGACAGTATTTTGAAAATGAAAATTAATAATATATTAACTATCAAAAATTTTAAAGACTAGAGTTTGTGTCAAATTTCATATTGGTTGCACTTGCTGTACTTTCTGAGTAATCATTTAATGTAAACTAATATTAGGAATTTTAGATGTCACTTGTAAACCAGTTTACTTACATTAACATCGTTTAGAGGTTTTGCATAATATGATACAAGTGAAATACTATCGAATCAGCTTGAGTACTTAACTGTGAGTTGGAATCCTGACATTTGAGAGCATTTCTTGAAACTGACAGTTAGGATGTATGAAAGTGGAACTCAAATAAAATTGTCACATGCTGTAATTTAAATTAGCACGCCTTATAATTCAGTGGTTTCGAGCCACTTCGACCCAAAAAAAACTTGAGGTTTTCAACATCTATCTTTTATGATATAATATGAAAGCTTGTAAAATTCTAGGTTAAAAACAGCCAACACCATGTAGGGGTAAGTTGAGACAACACCGCTGGGGCCACTTGAACAGCAAAGGGGGGACCACGATTAAACCCTCTAAATATTGACCGATTGAGCTGAAATTTTGGTTGGGGACTACTTGACTGATTCCCCAGGGGGCAATAATGTTGCAGAAAATTATACACAAGGCATTTTAAAATTGGAATGCACATTTTTCTAGTACATGACAAAAGTCATGCATAATGGTCATGGGGAAATGGAAAACTTCTATTTGCATCCATCCTTTTGCAGCTTTGCTAAATAAGTTGATACTGGCAACGGCAACGAGTTTTCACTTCCAGGATTTTCCAACAAGTTGGGAACACGACCACCATATCGTCTTTTTGCGTTTGAATTGAATATTATGTTCGTCTATTCGTCAAATAAATTTGCAGGATACTTGTCTCCAAGAAATAAGACAGGAACGTTTTCAAAGTAATAGCAGGTAAATAAAATGTTTCAAAATTGCTCAACGATTGAGAACTGATGCTTATTCAAGGTAATACTAATTTCTCTAAATGCGGGAAGGTCGTTGAGCACTTATAAGAGTATGAAATTTTGACAAATTTCCCTTTTGTTTGCTTAATGTATGTATGCGTGATTACATTTCTATAGTTGGGCACAGGTAAATGTGTACGATCAAGTAAAAATCATGTTTCATAGCAGTAACCCTAATTTCTTTTCAGTTTGAAGGTTTCATCGCACAGGATAATTACTACATGTGCGCTTTAAAATCCCTGGAAAAGCAAGGAGAACATCATTAAATTTTGAAATGACGACTTATATTCTTTAATTCACATGATCTATCACGTAGATATTTTTGACGTTGAAGTAACGGCTAAGCTGCACTCATTCTTGTGCCCCAGAATGAAAAGTACCATAATGAAGCTGAGCAAAGTAAATTTGTGAGACCGTATAAACTATTAAAATGGATCAAACTAAACGTGGTGGAAATACTCAACCACGTCAGTCAAAGCGAATAATAAACTACGTTCTAAAGTGCATGGAATTGTACCACAAAATATTTCCTTACACATTTTTATGTCCAATTAAGTGGGATTCCGGTTCAAAACGCTTCGTTAAGGTTCAAGGAAGAGTACGCTCGATAACCTGGTATTTAATGATGTTTTTGTGGGTGCCCTTAGTAGGTTTATATCCCATGAGTTTTGTAGCCCTCAAAAAGCTTGTTTACGGAGAGCTCAGAATTACAACAGCAGAGATCGTTTACTACGTCATCATAATTCTTGCCGGATTATGGGCCATCGGGCTGGCATTCTTGCTTGTTGTAAAGTTTCCTGAGTACTGTACTGTAGCAGTCAACGCCTTAACAACATTACTCTTTCATCTACACAAAGGTACTCAGGTTTATATACAATTTTTTAAAAATTATCTAATAATTTACCTGAAAAAATTGTAATCATCAACACAATTTTTGTGTTTTAGTTCACCAGAAAATAGCTTCTAATGTGATTGAAAAACACAAAAATTCTGCTCTGATGACCTACATTTTCTGGTCGTTTTTTCGGTACAGCATGAGCTTCATTTCTATCTCTAGCGCAGTTATCATTATATTCTTGAACTTTGACCCAATCTACATTGTAGTTTGTAATTACTTTCTTTCCAACATGTATGAATGCAGTGGCACATGCGCGATATTAAGTTCTACCGTTAGATTTTTTCTATTTCTCTCCTTCTTTATGCAGCAATTTCAAATGCTTTGCTTCTCAGGTATTATCGCAATGGTAAGCTTGTGGGTGCTGCTGGTTGATGTCCGTATAATTAACAAACTTAACAGTGTAACTGATAATAGTATGCTGATTTATTATTGTCGGCAAATCCAAGTGATCCACTCCATTTGTTTAAGACCGCTATCTGCAATACTTACAGTAGCTATGTCCGCAGGTTTCTTCACCACGATTTTCTGCATTTGCCTGCTCATAAATGGGAAAGGGCTAATTCCTACGTATATTCGGATGACGGTAGCGTTGCTTGCTGTTCTCCTTCAATTATTTTTCTACACCGTTATGGATAACTTTGTCAATATTGAGAAAGTTAGTAGACAAAGTATTTTAAAGCTGACACAAAGAACGTCTTCAAATTTAAGATTATTTACAATTAAAAGAAATTCCAAAGAGAAGAACCGGTTGGATCTTATAAATTACAAACTAGCCTTAGCTTTGTATCCTTATAGGATATTGTGTGGAAACTACTTCGGATTTGGAAAAGGGGTTCAACTTCAGTATTACAATTTGCTGTTGGTAAAATCGGTTGATGTTTTACTTATATGCAAAATGTAAAAAATACATGTTCATTTATTGTAACGTTCTTTCGAAATATTGGAATGTTAACCAAAATTAATATATTTTTTATTCTAAAATTATTTTTAAAAACTACACAAAATAAACATTTATGTAACTTTTTACCTTTACCCAAAATAATGTCACGTTTCTACTCAAATAGTGTGATTTTGTAACATTTTAATGCAAAATGGTACGACTTTATTCAAACATTTTACCCTTT
>LJIJ01004223.1:0-15580 GCA_001718145.1 Orchesella cincta
TGAGGCGTGTTTATATTAGAAACCAAAATTCCAAAAACGGGTTTTGTGTATGTACGGTCACTAAACAATGTAAAATGAGTTTTTAAAATCAATATAGTATATTTTATTCACGAATTTCAGTAGGAAATGGCATTAAACATTTGATTTTTGCCTTATTGCAAGCTTCAGCAGGAATTGATTTTTGCAGGCTGTGTATAAATTACAAACAAAATTCCAAATGGGTTTTCTGTGTATGTACGGAAACTCAACAATGTAAAATGAGCTTTAAGAATCAAATCGGAAACTTTTATACACGCATTTCAATGGGGAAATGCATTGAACATTTGATTTTTACCATATTTTAGCTTGAGCTGTATGGATTTGTGCAGGCTGTGTTTAAATTGCAAACAAAATTCCAAATGGGTTTTATGGGGTCTAGTCGTGTCGCGTCGTGATGAGATTCGTGTGAAAATCACTGGAAAATGTATCAGTGACTGCGGTCTATTTCTTATAAGTTCTTATGTCCATACGTGCTAACGTCTGTAAGTGCTAACTGACTTAAGGGCTAGAGTCCGTAAGTGCTAAGTGTCATAAGTGCTAATGTCCGTACGTGCTAGTGACCGTAAGTGCTAGTTGTACCTTAAGGGCTAGTGGTCATAACTGCTAAGCGCCGGTTACCATTGAAATGTGGAATATTCCTGGTAAAGAAGTACAAATCTAATGCAAGGTTCATGTTGAAACGTTCATTTTCCTTTTGAAGAAGTGTTGTCAGCATCAAAGATTCAAGCTCAAAATATTCTACATGTGAGCCACTTGAAAAAGTTCAAAAGCTTTTTCTTCATTTCCTTATGTGGGCCTTGGATGTCTCGCGCATAGCAATAGGCAAGAGTTGCATTGACGGCATTTCAGGCCACATCAACCATTGTAATCACGTTCGTCTGAGATTTCTCCAATCCACTCGTTAACATGGCGTGAAAATGTCACTATTTACAGCTAGAACATTCCGATGGCATTTGATTTTGGTTTCCTCTGCCGTCACGATTATGCAGTCAGCAAATAAGTTTCTCGAGCACATTCACTCGCTGCGGCTTAGTTATGCTTTGATCAGGAGTCCAATCAACTTGAGTAATTCCTATTATTTCCATTCCAGCAGCATGGAGAATTTCAAGTCGGCCAACCGATTAAATTTACTTTTTCCCTTTAATGCTTCCACTATCCTTGAAGCTCCTTCAAAGTTCTCAACAGTTTTGGTAGTCGCTAAATTAACTCCTGAAATAAATACGACCATCCTTTTAACAACGTCAAACTTTATCATTTGATACATAGATAATAATAAAAAGCAACAACCAAGAAAACCTGGAAAACGAAAGGCAACCGACTCAAATGTGCCTTCTACAGAAATTGTGGGAGACTTCATCATTCCGGAATAAATATGTAGAACGGTGTCTTGAAAATGCAGCAAACCGTTAAGTGTTAACCCTTGCTTAGCACCATAGCTTGTTCGGAATTCAACGAGTCTAGAAATAGAAATACACATTTGAACGATTCGCAGTTAGATTTTAGGTGGTTTGGATAAAAAATTTGAAATTACAGCTGCTTAAATGTAGCGTAAACTCCTGAAATTGATGTTGGTTGAGAAAAAATCCCATTGAGTTGGGGCTTGGCTCTGATTAGTTGCGCATTACCGTCATAGCAGAGGTTTCCAATCCCAACAGCGCATTTCGCTAAATAAAGATTCGTAAGGAAGATAAGGTAAGATATGTTGGTCATCTTGTAACGAGTAACAAAAGTGTAACTGGCTAAATAGATGTGTCGAAAATCCAAACCCAAAAGAAGGACATCTTCATTCCCCTTCACCAAAAAATGAAAATTGATGCTGCTTCAAGCGGCATGTTCCTGATTAATCTCCAACACGCAGGTAAATCAACTCCAAACAAAAGTTTAATTAATGTTAATTTAGGTTTAGATTACTAGACTCAATTCGAATGGTAACGAGAGTGTTTGACCACAGTGATGAACTAGAACTGATTTCCCAACCAGAGAAGTAATGGTGGTTCCGAATGAAGAGCAAAATGGATTTATTTTATCAGTTGGGTTCAGGCATTGTCGTAGGTAGCTTGTAACAGCATAAATAGGCTATTGGTCGCCTTCAGATACGTTCAATATAAGAAATGGGCAATGTGACTGTTTCATCATTTGAGAGAGGCATTGCTCTGATAATAGATTTTGTCCAAGGGTGGGTAATCAATGAAAAATTTTCTTTAGATTAAGATTGCAGAGATTAAGTTTCGGTATTTTAATTATCAAGATTTGATTAATTGTTTATTTTACGAAGAAAAAGTAATCTGATTATTGTTAAGTATTTTTATTTTTCGTCGATATGATGTAAAGATTAATTAATGCGAATTAGTAATCTAAAGGTTGATTAATTTTCATAATGAGACAGAATGTTGCATCTAATAAGTAAAGTCAGCCTTTATTTTCGCGTCAGCACGCTCCCCCGAACATCACTAGATATGCTTGTTGAACGATATAGAAAATGACCGTCAATACCTGAAGGTGTAGATTTTCTTTTGCATTTGAACAACTTCATTTAGACAAGGAGTTTACTTAAAAATGGGCAAGTAAATTCAATCCAATCCTAAAATGATGATACGGGCTGACAAAAAGCCTCACCAGTAGGGAAGTGTAATGGCAAGGAAAAGCACAGGTTAAAACGAAGAGCATGGATGAGATGCAGGAGTTTTGGAATTTGTTTATTACACGCTATATAAATTATCAATTTTCTACATGAAAAAACGACTACGCACCGAGTCTTCACCAGCGAAAATTAATCATCTTCTGATAATTAATCATTAAGATTTCAGTTCCGGAATAGATTTCCTAGATTCATAGATTAAGTCGGAATTGTAGAAATTCGTCAGATTAATGATTACTGATTAATTTAAAAAATTTCTTCATCTTCAATTACTGATTAAAAGATTAACTGAATCAAATCAACCGATTATCGATTAGGATTACCTAATCAGAGCGATTCACCCACGCCCCCCCCTTGGACGTTGGTTCTGGGACCAACTTAAAGTCACTTAAGCCAGAAATGCGGATTAAATCGCGGGAAAAGCAGAGCACGTCTGTTGTCAGCGCGAAACATTAATGCATCGACTTGCTAGTTTCGTGGCCTGGCGTTTGAATTTTCTAGGCGGTGAAAATAAGCGCTGAGTTTTGTGATAAAGAATCGATACCAAAAGGCGAAACCATCATGAGGTTGTGTGAATCATTGGGGCAGAATCTTTTATGGATTCGTAATGCTTCCCTGTAACCAGATCCAATTTTCTCTAATGTAGCCCATTGCGCCCGTATGTGAGCTGTGGGCTTGCCCCCAAATCTTGCTGTAACAGTGGTTACAACGTTACAGAAAGATTCTGCACGAGTCGCCAGTGGTGTGAATTAAAGAGGTGCCTAATCTAGAATACTTAACAGCTCAAAACCTCCAATATTTTCGAATGATTGGATTGTAGCGTGTAATCACGAAATTGATTTTGATTCTTTATTCCTAGTGTCTATCCCCCAGTGGGGCAAACCGTTTCAGTACAACGTACTGTTCTCTTCATCCAGCGACCACGCAGTTAAAACATCAACTAGCTAAATTGATTAATTACTAACATCGACATGAAGGTTAACGATAGGTAATTAACTTAACGAAAATTTAACGTACACGTTTCCATAATTCTTTCAAAAATTTTGTTCTACACCAGTTCAATTTTAATCAAAGCTGCTTTGGTAAGCTGTTCCAACAATGGAATGACCTAATACCTAACCTGAATTTGAAACACAGGAGAATGGAATTTGGAACGTTCAGTTAGTGGTATTTTCTACTGAGGTACGACTTGAAATGCCCTAGCTCCTTTTTCACTAATTTTGTGGCTGTAAAGATTCAAAATAACACTATCTCTTCTTTGCCTAACCTTTAATATCCCATACTTTTTTCTAATTTTTGGCGAGCTCAGACTCCGTCATGGGATTTTCTTCTGTAATATTTTCCAGGATATTCGTTTCACAAAAATCGTCTACCTGTTTTTTTTTTTTTTTTTTTTTTTTTTTTTTTTTTTTTTTACCTTACTCCTACATTGTCGTCTAATTAATATCCGACTCAATTGCCCAGATTCTATTGCATAAATCGAATAATGTGAGTAGAGATTGAATTTATAATGATATTTAAAAATTCTATTGTCAAAAATCTTTTAATCTCCAAAAAGCTATGTCTCTGAGATCAATTTCTTCAAAACTAGGTTGTAATGGAGAAGACGTTTAGACCTTATCGATAATACACTCCAAAATATTTAAATTCGTAGATTCCTTCGATAACTGGTCGACTTAATAACACTCATATTAGTTACGCTTTCTTGTCTTCCTCTCGTTAAAGTGGGTCCACTATTTTGTGAAATTTCATTAACTTGGTTTTGTTATGGTTCAATGACATGATTTTTTTACATCATTCTTGTATCCTTTCCGATTCACTTTTTAAGGTCTTGACAATTTCCTTAACAGTTTTACCTTCTACAAATATTACAATATCATCCGCGTACATACGGAAGGTATACTAATTACTTTAGCAATATCATCAATGTACAATGCTAAACTTATGGGCCACTAGCACTGGCCTTGACAAAACACACGGTTTACAATTATAACATTTGTCATTGTACAATAGTAAATATCCTATTCTTTTCATATTTTCTCGTGAGCAGCTTTACCTCCACCCGGTTCAAAATTTAAAATCTTCATACGTTTCTTAAGTAAATAGTCCTATCATCTATCGAGTAATAGGCTTTGGAAAAAGTCAATGAGACTGCACCTACTTAGTGCTTGGCTTGTCATACTTGTAAAACGACGTTTGTGCATGTAAGTCAAGGCGTATGACAATGACTGTTTGCTCGATATGCATGTTGATTGCCATTTAAATACTGTCTAACCTACTCCTATTTCGAAGTCTTAATGATAAAATTTGTCAAACAATTTGCAGTAGTCTGTGAGAAGCGATATTGGACGATAGTTTGTACCATGTAGTTTGGATCTATCTTGCCCCTAAAAAGAGGCATTACTGTTGGTCTTTTAAAGGCTAGGGGAACAGCATTTGTGTTAACTGTATTCTGTTAGACAAACAGACTAGTTGATTTAAAATACTGCACCTCATTTTCATTACGTCGACAAAAAAGCAGGAGATATATTCGACGTTGAAGGGAAATTTTTTTTCTTCACCTTAATTGTTCGTATGCTGTTTGGCATTCTTCTTTGTAACTTGACAGGGTACCTATCAGTAAGTTGCTTCTTTAATAGAAAAAAAAAATGTATCATGATTCAGTTATATCTCTTTCTAAATTATTGATGATTTTTTGCTTGAATTTCAATTTTTGTTTCTTCCTGACAGCGGGTCTAGGCGACTTCCTCCCGGGGCAACTTCCCCCCTAACCCCTCAGAGGTCAATTTGTCCCGGTACAACTTCATCCCCAGAACAGTTTGTCCATGGCAAACTTCCTTCCACTTGATTCCTCCCCGGTCACGTAATATTCAATAATGGCCCGGGTCCCCAAAAACTTGCTCCGTCGTGACAACATGCTCCCGTCCAGGGGTTTGCTCTAGTACCATTTTGCTCCATACTTTAGGTTTATCAAGATCCATTGAATTTGATCAGGTCTCCCAAATATTCATAATTCAGCTGTTAAGTGACATTAAGTTAAACAATATTTTTTAGAAACCAACTGATTTCCGGACTTATAATTTTAGGCGGGGTGTGGTAAGTGGGCTATAATGGGTACGTAGGTAGCTCGTTTAAATCCGGGTTTTAATAGACCCAGCCCACCTAGAAGTTGATGGATTTTAAGGTTAAAAACGGGTAATTACGTAAAACAGTGCGAATCAAAACAAAATCGGAATATTTTGCACTACTTTCATTTCTTTAGCTCTACTTAGCTGTTCTTCGTTACTTTTTCTGTTACATGATGAGTTAGACAATAATAACTATCTTTAGTAACTCTCAAACTATGAGCTACATAGTTATTTCAGCATTACTACATATAAGTTAATGCGTTTTTTGAACTAAACTTTATAAAAAAATAACACAAAACTGTATTATTGTGACGAGTTGAAGGCCTTGTCTATTTATCCTAAAATAATTAAAAATTGTCAGGGACTTTGGTATACTTATTTCAATAATGTCAGATCTGAATATTGGACATGTCTCCGATGCCATGTCACCGATATTAATAGATGAGAAATTTGTATTACCCCGATCTCCCCGTTTATTAGCTATTTGAACGCTGTTATACCCACAACCCGTTTAAACAGCACCACCGGTTTAAATTCAACTCTTCGTGTGATATATCATTCAAAATCTACTTTATGACAACCCGAGTCACAAATTACGTAATAAAAGTTATAGTCCGTCATTACAACATCTTACAACTCTGCAACATGTTTAAACCTTAAGTATGGGAACAAATGGTACTGGGACACCAACCCGGGGAAACATGTTGCCAACGGGGAGCAAGTTGACCCGGGAGCATATTTGACCGGGAAGGAAGTTAAGCTGGGAGGAAGTTGCATGGGAAGCAAACTGGTCTGGGAGGAAGTTGCACCGGGAGCAAATTGACCTCAGGGGGAAGTTGCCGCGGGAGGAAAACAACCGGTTGCCCCCAACAGCAAAAACTATTTTGTGGTCTGAACCAGCATAGTTAAAACTGCCATGTGTGGCATACGTATCTATATGTTGACATAAATTTAGTCAATCAAACCTCATTTTTCGTGAGTAGGGGTATTAATCAGCTGCCATTTATCAAAACTTTTGCACATTTGATAAAAAGTAGAAGTCGACTGATCTTTTACTACTACATTTATTCTCATATTTAGTAAATGAATGGGATTACCAACGGGAATAGAGCTGGTGTCGGCTCCGCCAGCATAATTTCACGCCACTGGGGGCATGCTTTGGTTGCTTAGAGAAGGTCCTTCGGCTATAGATGGCTTAAAACAGTCTCCCACGTCAATAAAACTAATCAATGAATGACCTTTACAGTCGTGCACACTACTACAAAGTACGGAAGGACTCGAAGGACCAATAAACACTAAACACTAACCTCCGGGGTTAAAATTGGAGTTGTTTGAGGTGGTCTCAACAATAACTGCACACCACTGAGTTCGGCCTCCATGCTGACAACTTCATTTAGTGTGGATGCGGAAAACGGAAGGATTTAACTAAATCGGCGTGCTCCGAAACGTCGTGAGTTAAATTACAATAATACAACACTATAAATAAACAAAAACACTTGTATTTTCATTGGTGAATCGTCGAATAAATCCCGTATCGTTCAAACTCACGAATATATTTATACTTATACGAAAATATTTTTCTTCATAACCACCAATAGTCAGTCTCGTACTCACTTGCATGCACATTAAACTTTGGCGTAAGTAAATTCACCAATTTACTACAAAAATTTCAAAACACAAGTATTTAAAAGTTCTCTGGATACTAAAGAAATGCGAAAGTAATGGAAACGACGTTGTTAAAAATCTCCAGCAAGGTAGTTCAGGTTGAAATATTTAATGGAACACTGATATTAGCTGAAGGGCTCAAGGTCTAGTGGACACAATGCCAGTAAGGAAGTGAGTATTTAGAATGTGCATTGAACACTTCAATTTCTTTGTTCGGATATATAGAAAAGCAGATGTTGTGGAGATTAAAGATAAGTACGAACGTATGAAGCTAAACATTGCTTCGCATCGTGATCAAGGCATACTAACTATTCGATCTTTTGTAGATAATATTCATTTGCAAAGGACTGGAGCTCAACTTCGCTGAGATCAAATCTTCGGAGGTCAGCGGTTGCCCAAATAGCAAGCACGCGTGGTTATTCACTATATTGCTTTGGTTTTCATCAGGAGACTTGTATAGCTTTTCGCTTGTTAACTGACGTATATAAATTGCATGTACTTATCTCTTAAATTTGTAGTGGCACGTTTTCTAATAAACAGGATTGCTTTCATTATTAGGTTAAACTCAATTTGTCAACCTATTTGCTGTGGCAAATTAATACCAATGATCTCCAAAGTTAATCATCTCACCATCTCCAATTTCTACAGTTTGTCCAAAACCTTGACTTGCATCTGTGGCAGAGTTTCCTTGGGCTGCTCCATTAGACAAATCGAAAGAAGGGATGCCGTTCGAATTACAACCAGTGTTTCCTGTTTCAGCTTCATTTAAGCCTTGGATGTCTTTAAAAACGTAAAGGTAATTTTTGCAATCTGCGAAAATAAATGATTTGAAAATATACAACATTTAGTTTTATCTTCTTCTCAACTAACCCTGAAACAACCCAGTCAAGGGTGTAAATGAATCTGGCTGAGTTGTTGAAGCAACTGAATTTTCCCAATCACTTACTTATTCTGCTTCAAAAGTGTGTCCTGAAGAGGTTCAGACTTGTTCTTCCCCACGCAAATCAGTATTGACTTCAGAGGATGACGGCATTTCAGTCGCCGTGGAAGCTTGCTTTGTCCACGTTCACACTTTTCCAAGAACCTTTCGATTTGATCTGGATTCATGAGTGCCATGAGCCGTAGTTGTTGCAGATAATATCTCTCCTTCTCTTGAATCATCTCAAGTGGCATTCCTCGACAGGCAACCACTGGGGGGCAGGGGGGTGCACTGTACCCCCAGATTTTTGGCAAGTCATAAAAATTTACATTGCCCCCCCCTAAAACTTGTGCATTTTCAGTTTTGGTACTTCAGAAGTTCTAGTATATATATTAATTTTCCATTTTCTTCCATTGTATTTTATTATTAGCACTTTAGGTTAGTAATTCGACTTTAAGGGGTTCAACCTAAACCAAATTTCAGGAACCACTACAAATATGGTAGGGTATTCAAAGTCTCTTTTGGAAGTAATACTTGTATGTATGTATGTATGTATTTATGGGTAGAGCAGACAATTAAAAACTGAAGCTCAGCCGACTTAATCCACATATATTAGGATTTTTGCAGTCTCACCCTTGTACACAACCATACGCCCTCCGACGTATTTTACTGTTGGTTTTTGAAATCTCTCCGTACTCACGATATATAGCATGAGCCGGAGAGGTTTTAAACCTTTTACCTCTTGTGCACTGAAGGTTTGACCCTCCAGCACATCCTAACCTGTTTACCATGAAACCTCGCACTTACCTAAGAAATGGAGACTTGTTTCCTTCTCCAAGAGACAGAATGGGCATATATCACTATCTGCCCTTCCTATCTTATGAAGGTGGGCTCTCAGGGTAGAGTGCCGGTAATTACCTGAATAAAAATGCGTAAATTGTTCCTACTCAGAGAGGTAAGGAAATTGCTTAACCCTCTGTGCAGGAACATTTATCAATTCCTTGGTTTGCCTAGCCTACTGTACCTATGCATACCGCATTATGCTCGTCGAGCGCCCTCGATTTGATGGCGTGACGCACAGCGTCATGCGCAACAGGTACGATTGGTTCCGGGCGAAAATTTACCATATCCGCGGCTTCCTTGGCTAGCTCATCTACTTGCTCATTCCCAAAGTAGCCGTGGTGTGCCGGGATCCATATCAGCTCTAGCCTGTGATTACTGGCCAGAGTTTTCAGTGCCATAAAACATTCGCCAACAAGGGTCGTCATATAATTCCAAGTCTCGAGTGCTTGAAGGCACTCTTACTGTCTGAGTAGATAAAGATACTCTGGCCTCCGGGGATGCCAGACATCTCTTTCGCTGCCCCAGCAGATTGCCAGAAACCTCTGCCTGAAAGACAGTGGCTGAAGCTTCCGAGTGGATGACAGGGCCGTCTGCTCACCGCCCCAAGCGATTATTGCGGCGCTCCAGTCCTTCCGTCATGCCTGGACCCATCGTATAGCATACGACATTTCGATGCCATGATTTCGGAGGCCTCTCTTTTCCCATTCCTTCCTAGTCGGGTATTGTATAGCGAAACCACCTCCACAGCGGCCTTGTTACTCTAAGGTCACATGGCCACTTAGTGATGGGTATTTCGCTGCTCATCACCCGACATATCTTGACGTGGTTACCTCTTACAAGGCGTCACAGTCCCTTTGTCCTTCCATGTCCCATTCTGTTCCAACCGGTGCATTGTTGTCAGTGCGGCTGCCCTGACTTGTACCCTGATGGGCCGGATTCCCATTAGGGACTCCAGCGCCTTCGTTGGTGTGGTAACAACGCACCTGTTATATACAGAAGTGCCATTCTTTGAACCTTTTCCAGACACCTCACGTTGTAGATCTTATCGACTGCCAGTAACCCAGCCTACCGATCCATAGACCAGGGCCGGTCTCACCACAGCGACATAATCCACTCCATGAGGCGTGGCGAATCCCCGCACTTAGCGGACACCGCTCTTCTACACTGTGCAAGCGCAGTACATAGTTTTCCTCGACCGCGCCTCACAGTGTGGTCCCCAAGTCAACTTCTTATCTAAAATGATACCCCAGATATCTGACTGTGGAGCAGAATGGTATTTCTACTCCGCCGTATTTCAACAGCGGTGACAATCCAGTTTACGCTTAAGAGTGAAGACTATAGCCTCCGTCTTAGAAGCGTTCACTGAGAGTTCCACCCTGTCACACCATTCTTTTGTAAATCCAGTGCCTTCTGTAGAGCACCCAATGCATCCGCAGGTATTTACCTCGCTGCAAGAGTGCTAAGTCGTCGGCAAATCCTGTGACTTCGCCGCTTGTACCTGTTCGCGTAGGTGACCAGGAGTTTCATCCACTACACAGTCCCACAAGAACGGAGACAGAACTCCTCCCTGCGGACACCGGCACCAATGGACATCGTTACCTTTTTACCATTTACTGTCGAGACGGCCTTCCTTCCATTAAGCATGGAGGAAATCCATCTGACAAAGATCTTTGGAATGACGATCCTCACAAGTGCCCTTTCAACATCTTTGTAGGGTACTTTGTTAAAAGCACCCTCTACGCTCAAGGAAGACTCCACAGCCACTTCACCGGTAGCTAGGGTTTCTTCGACTTGAGTAACGAGATTGTGTATCGCGGCATCCGTAGATGCTCCCCTCAGGTACGCGTGTTGCCCATTACCCCTCAAAGCCCTATCACTGAAGGTGTTTTGATTTCCCAATCCACCAACTTTCAAGACTTTAAGACGAAGGAGGTCAGTGAGATGGGTCTCCCAAGATGAGACCCGACCATAACTATCCTTGCAGGTTAGCAGCAAAGATCACTCTGGCAGTCTTCCACTTAGATGGAGTGTAGCCAAGAGCGATACATGCCCGAAATATGTAGAGAAGAGCCGCGGTACGATGACTTCTTGCCCTGCTTTCAAGAGAGCTGGGAAGATGTCATCCGCACCTGCCGCTATAAGGACTGATGTACATATTGAGCCCTCTATCTTGTGTTCCGTAATGCACTGAATTTTCTAGCTGTGCCCACCTCCATGGGCGCTCGGCGTAAATGACATGTAGCGGATCCATGGGCTCGGTGGGGTTCCATGGATTTTTACTGTTATTCCCCCGCCCATCTCCCATCGGTGGTTCCTTTGAGTGACTACTCATCAGAATCTAATGGTCTTCGGTGTTGGTACCCCCCTGGAGTTTCCATGGGTCCCAACCTGATTACCGAATCGTTCCTCAGAATCCGATATAGTCGTGATGTTTCGGGCATCGACTCCATCTCCGAGCAGAATTTCCTCACGAGTTCCTTTTGGCCTTCCTTGAGACGCCTGTAGTAGGCATTTCTGGCGGCTCGGAACTCCTCCCAGGATTCTTCCGTGCCCAGGTAGTCAGACACCCGTTCCAAGCGTCGTACCTCTTTCTTCCTCTCCACCATGTCGGTTTCCCACCATGGATTTGGCCTGCGGTCGGCCCTGATTTTGTCAAGGACAGCTGGCTTCGTAACTTTCATTGATGGCCTTTGTCAGGCCTTCAACTTGTAGTTCCAGGTCTTCGATGTTGTTGATTTCCCTGGTACTGTTTCAGCAAGCTTCGACTGTACCAGGTACTATATTTGACGAGGTCTGTCCGCCTCTTATTCCTGACGATTATAGGCTCCGCTTACCGACCAGCTTGAATGTTATCAGTCGGTGGTCGGAGAAGGAGTATTCATCCTCTACGACCCAATGTCGCATGAGGTTGACTACTCCTGTTGATGCCATGCTGATGTCCAACACCTCCTGCCTTGCGCGTGTCGCGAAGGTAGGCCTGTGTCCTTGATTTATAACATGGAGATCACTGGTGAGATGAACTCCAACAGTTGTTCTCCCGTGAGTTGCAGTCACTACTTCCCCACAGTGTGTGATGGGAATTAGCATCTGCTCCCACTACCATTTCCAATTGCTCTCTGCTACAGTATTCCACTAGCCTCCGAAACGTGTGTGCCGGATGGGCGCCTGGTTCGTGTGGCATGTACACCGAGGCAAGAACAATTTCCACTCCATTTACCTTTATTTGTGCTGCGGCCACATCCCTATCGCTAAGATTGGTTAGTGGCCACGCACTGAGGTCTTTTGATATCATCAAGGCTGCGCGAGCTGGACACTGGTCCGTTCCCACTGCAACCAATGTGTCAACCCGCTTGCATCCTCTTACCTTGCCTTGAAAAAGTATGGTTCCTGTAGAGCGCTACGTAGCTGCCAGTCTTCCGTCATTCAAGCGAGTTGAGAGGTTTAGAGAGGCTGCTCGGGCGCGGTGCATGTTAAGTTGATAGAAACCGATACCTGTCATGGTTTTCCTTTGTGACGATATACCAGTGGCAACCTTTTCAAGTTACCAGTTTGCCAAAGACCATATGATGTTATGTTTATGGTACTGTGACAATTGGGTGTACGGTTAGTAAATAGATCACTTACCATTTGGTACCCATTGCCTTCACTAGTGCTTCTTTTATCCACACTAGAGCCTTTACTGTTCCACTTGGCGAATGGGTCGAGTGCACATGAAGCACACTCCCATTCACCTTGTGGTAGGATCGTATGTCCTAACTTCCCCATCTAATTACTCTTGGACTCCTCTCCCCTGCTTACCTGAGGTACTTAAGCATAATCTGCTCAAGCACCTCGCCCGATACTGGGGCCGGTACCCTACCTTGGCAAGGAGGGGTACCAGCCCCTTTGGGATTCCAAAGGTAACGTGTCTCACTTTGGCACTTGTTGGAATTCGTGAGTACTTATTACCAACGTGCCAGCCAATGAACTTCCATTGACTGACGTGCAGCTCCGGATTGCAATCCTGGAGGACGGAAAGTAACTCAGCTGGGTTGGCCGGGTCACCTTCCCCCACTAGTTCCAGAAAAGCAAACCATTGCTCATATTTTTGCTCTGGTGGCAGGTCCTTCAGCTCGAAAGCCTTGAACCTACCATCCAGTACCTGTGGAATTGCAGCTTTCACCCAAGAGACCGTTTCCTGGTTTTCACACAGGGCCACGACTCTCCCGTTCTCCACCACAAAACCTCTAATTTTGAGAAGGGATTAATTGGTTGGATCCATCGCCTTCTCAAGTCCCACTATAATTACTCTCCGGTGCGAGTCGTCCAGGGGTCCCAGCTCCAGTCCGGAGTGAGTGATCATCACTCGCGTGACGATCACTCTCTCCCTGTACGAGAGTGAGTCCCCTGTTCCACTCCCACCGGGCCCTCCCTTTTTCCTATTTTTGGGAGAATAGTCCACTTGTGGTGATCTATCACCCATTTTCCTTTTGGACCCCGTGGGCGTACTCAGGACACCCCCCAACACAGTCTCAGTTGCCCCGGGTCCGTGTTGCGGGGTACCCCATGTTTGCCCCCTGGGGTTGTTGCAAGACTCAGGCTTGCCATTGCACTAGTGCTCTGGCCTGCCGAGTCTTCTACCAGGTTGACCCGACTCACTCTCTCGACCACCGCTGACGCCCGAGCGGCAAAGCCGAGTGCACCCATACTGTCGGGTACATCCGGCGTTGCCCCTCTATGCGTCCCAGGACATATGGTGTTAACATGAGCTAGGCCCACGTTACCACCACACAGTCCGGCTCCAACAACGCTAGTCCTCGTCCCAACACTATCTATACCCCCCTTATTTAATCCCTCCATTCTCTTCATCATCTTTTTCCTCCTTTCCTTCTCCTTGTTCTTCCTATTCTTTACCCAATTTTTCCCCCACTGTGGCATCCCCCCTGGGGTCGCCTTACTTTCAGGCGTCCCCTGGGTTGATGGCACAGCTGTACTAAGCCGGTAATGGTGGCGGCGGTGGTGGCATCTTTATTCGATCCACCTCCGCATCCACCATCCCGTAAAGCTAGCCCCATTCCTCCCAGTTTTTCTGATGAACCAGCTTCGGGTGGTGGAGGTGGTGGTGGTGGAATCGTTGCCGATGCCACCTCCTCCTCCTCCTCCTCCTTCAGCAGGGTTCTTTTCCACCCCCAGTTCCACTTCCATTAATTGGTCGGCAGGGGAGAGTGCCAATAATTGGTTCTCGTCCTCTACGACCAAGATTTCCTGAAAAGGGATCACCATCTGGTTAGGTATCCTAGCCATGTATAAGGTAAGTGGAAATGTAAACTTTGTTTACTTCCTTTCCATAAATGTATTTGGTGTTTTTCAGTGGTTTTTCACTGGAAAAACACTTACCTGACGGTCCATGTCTCCTCGTTTGACCTCGGGGATCCTGAAGTTGGCCTTGAAAAAAAGGTAAACTTTAACCCTAGTCACGTAGGAAAATTATTACTTTTATTCCTCAGCGGAGCACCGTAAAGCACGTCTACAACCTATGAGCACACAGTTGTGTATGTAATACTTACAATCCCCAGATAGTTTTAGTTTCTTTAATAAAATTCCTAAAATTTCGAGCAAGCTCACCTGAGATCTAAAACAAACTCCAATGCAAATAAGAGAGCAAATATTCGTGTTCATTAAGGTAAACGGGTCTGCAGATGGTACCATTTTTAAAATTTTAACATATATACCTGAAGTTAAAAACGTTTAAAAAAAGAAACTATAATTACTTGAGTTTGAACGCCCGAAACTGTACAATGCAAAGTGGAATTACGCATCTTAAAAAGGGGGCCGAAATATTTTCGTGGCTGCACCCCCCAGTTTTAAAACCGTGGTTGCGGGCCTGACAGTCAAGTCAATATTTTATCTCGTTAACGGTTGAAGAACACGCTCAGTACGAACAAATAATCATTAATCGTTAATTGCCGTTGATGCAACCACATTTGTCAATAAAATCAGGTTGGGAATTTGGTAATAAAAACAAATATATCATGTATCACAATACTAATTTATGCAGGATGATTTGAGCAACGCGGTTGAGAAGTATATGGAAATAATATTTTTATTTTAAAACTAATATCCTTTTTTCTGACGCAAGTCACTCATTAAGGCTCTTGTTTAAGTTGACATTTATTCTAGTTCTTAGTACCCAACAACAACTCATCACACCAAATAAAAACTGGTGTGATGCAGATGGTAGAGTCATAAATCCACGCACATTCCTCGTGAATCTCAAGTTGCCAAATCAATACAAACTGACGGCTTTTAATAATATAGGAAGTGGATAAATGAAAATAAATCTGATTCGCATACACGCGTTTGGTGCTA